>JAOXYD010229052.1:0-18150 GCA_028565735.1 Pinacopodium congolense
GTGCTACAAGTTGATTCATGTACTTAAATTTGTGAGGTTATTCTTAAGCCTACAAAAAGAATTTATCATAAGGTTATTCTTAAGCCTTAAAAAAGAAAAGTGGGTTATCCTTGAGCCTAAAAGAAATTTGTAAGTTGTTGTTAAATTTATTTTTTATTACTTATTTTTATTTTTAGTAAGTACAAGTTCATTTCTTCTATTTGTTACATATTTATTTATTTATCTTCCGCAAATTATTAAATTTATTGTTATCATATTCATGTGTTTGTGTTTGTTTTTTTTTTTCCTTAAAAGTTCTTAGAACCTAATTCACCCCTCTTAGGTTACATTTAGGGTCAACACTTTTAAATGAGATTTAGTTGTCTTTATCCCTCTATTAAATACATATGTTATTGTATTTTGAAGGATATCTTGGTATTTTTTATTAAAGGAATCATTTATTTGAAATATATGTTTAGAAGAGGACTAGTGTATCCTGTTTGTATGCTCCATGCTTATTGGAATAAAATCTTTATAAAAAGGGGAGAATAGTAGATGTTATATGTATTGGTGACTAATTTTATATTTTTATTCAAGTTTTATACCTTTTTGTAATATGTTGTATACTTTTTGATGATTACAAAAAGGAGAGAATGATAAAAGTGATATTAAAAAGGAGTCACAAGTTTTGTTATGTTTTTCATGGTTGAGTAGTTTGATTTGTGTGTTATATGCTTTTAATATTACATAGTTTTATCATCATAAAAAAGGGTGAGATTGTTAAACTAAAGGAGGTTTCACCTTATTTTGATAATGACAAAACATCTTTGTTATTGATATTTTTGTTTAAGTGTGTATGAATATAGGTTGATTAGAGCACTTGAGAAAGAAAACATTGATTTCCAAACAAAGTGAGGATCGATCAACTGAATATGGATCGGTAGATCGAATACCAATGTTGGAGGTAGCATCGGCCGACGAAGGAAGATCGATCGACCGAACCATGCAAATCAGTATACTAAATGATCATGTTGAGGAGATCAGATGACCAAACTAGTACTAGTCAACTGACTAAAAGCTACCGATCGATTGAATGAATATATTTAGAAGATCGGTCAACCAAACAATGACTATCAATCAACCAAATGAACAAATTTAGAAGAAAGATCAACCGAATATAGCCTATCGGTCGACCGAACAAAGAAAAACGAACATATTGCTCAACAAATAGAAGATTTGCACAATGGTTAGCATATATATACAATGGTATAAAGAATTAATTATCAGATGATGAACATTAAAGGACTGTCCAAATGGCTAAATTGATCATGTTATACTATAAATAGAGATTAAGCAAGCATTGAAAGGGACGACACATAAGTATGGAAATACAAGTGACATAAGTGTTGAAAACAAGTTTATATTTGAGTTTCAATTTTATTCTGCGACTTTATTCGTGTAGTTGAATTTGTGAGGTTATTCTTAAGCCACAAAAGAATTTGTGAGGTTATTCTTGAACCTAGAAAAAGGATTTAAAAGGTTATTCTTGGGCCTTAGAAAAAGGAAGAAATGTTATTCTTAAGCCTAAAAAAAATGAAGAAATGTTATTTTTAAGCCTTAAAAAAGAAAATTGGGTTATCCTTGAGCTTAAAAAGAATTTATAAGTTGTAATAAATTCTATATTTGTATTTCTTATCTAAATTTCAACAATTACAATGTTCTTTATCTTATTTGTTTCATAATTGTTTATTTAGTTTCCACAAATTATTGTTGATCTTGTGTTTGTGTTTTCTTCTTAAAAATTCTTGGAACCTAATTCATCCCCCTCCCTTTGCTTAGGTGCCATTTAGGACCAGCATTTATCTTATGCGTTTTGTGTTTGTCTTTTAAGTCATTTTGATTAGTTTCATTAGCTTTCATCATTCTAGGGTTTTTATTTTTCTTTTCTTGGCAACATTAGAGATAGCAGTTCACCTTAGCTCCCTGAAGATTCAAACTTGACTCACCCTAACTACATAGTTAGATTAGTTAGGTAAATTTATTATTTGATAGCTTACGACGAGCTTACCAATCACATTTAATCTTTTTGGCATAAAATTCCTTTTTTTTTCCATGAAGCTATAAAATAAACAATAATATATAAAAATTAGACAATTTAACACTAAAATAAGGGTTAAAATATAACAAATTATGTTCTAAAATACTACAAAGTAAACCTTTATCGATCACCCAAGTATGGTATCACACTAACTACAAAAACAATTTGCAAAACGTAAATATGTTTGAAATAACAATGAAATGAGAAGTCTACATAGTGTTAGTGATAATTAGGGGATTAATTGTTTTATGAACTATTGGGAGGTTGAAATTAATGATATTTAGTTAACTTTGTCTTTAATAAACTAGTTTTATAATAAAATATGTCTTTAATTATGAATTTATGTTATAGAGCTAATTACACATAACATCATCATGCGTTAAACATCTCAAGTACTCAAGACTGTTAAAACTTCTATGCCATAAAAATAGATATTCAATCATAGTTTCATTGTATAGATCTTTATTTGTTACATCATTACATTAAACATATAAGTTACATTGTACACATCTATGTTGTCTACATTGCATTTGGCACATCTATTTTATCTTCATATTTTTCTTTGCTTCCTTTAGAGAAATCAATTGTTGATCTCATGTAACCGTTAATAAGGATTTGAACTACATCATGAACTAGCCCTACTGCAAAAGATAGTAGATTGTGTCTCCTACTTTACACACAAATTTACTAGAACAAAAGGATTTGTACTACATTTTCCCATGGCACTAGTTTATATACCTATTCCATGGAAGTTATTCCATCAAACACAAAGTGGTTTATGCATAAGCCAAGAACTAATCCTCTTTATTTTGATTTTGTAAAATGTGATGAAAAATAAACCTTTGAACATTATTATTTAGATATGTTTATACTACACCAATTCATCTAGAAAAAAGAATAAGTATAGCAATTGTTACCAAAATAAGAGGTTAGATCATTTGCTCAAGCAGCTACTCATAAAGGGACTAAGAAATTGAAAAAAAAGAAGAAGAGATATTACCTTGTTCAATAGACAGCCTATTATTCGAAGAGGAAGACATTTAACCTCAAACCATACTTGGGACTTTATAAATCAATGGAATTAGTAACAAACCTAAAAAAGGGTGTAAAGTTAATCTTAGTAGGATCCTTATCTAGCTTATTAACATGATACTTAAATAGAATTAAAAAAAAGATATACCCTATGATATATGTAAATTATTATTCTTTAAGGTTGATACATGAAGTTGGTCATAATAGTAATTTTAACCGATGCAAGTAACCCATTGGATGAAAGAATTAGAGAAGGATAGAACTTGGAACCGATCATGAGACTATAATATAAAAAGGTCCTATTAATTACAAGACATTAATAACTAACACACAATTCTCATCCAACATCAAAATTGTTGAAAATGAAAATAATAATGAATTATTATTGGCCTCAAATCACATATGGCCTGAAATGGACTTAGTGATCTACAATGGCTTCAAAGGATAACAAAATAAAACATCCTCATAGCACTATTATCTTAGATTAGGCAAACAAACATTTCCAAAAGGAAGCCCCACTACAAAGATTTTGGCCTTTGGTTTTCTAAAGGGCTCATTGAGTCTTAAGCTATATACCAGTAAGAGACTACGTAAGTTACAAATTCATAACATAGGTAGAATAAATTCAAAAGAACCATAACCATTCAAATAGCTTACAAAGGTACTATTGATTTGATTTTCGTTAAAAAGATTACCTCTTTCCTAACAACTTCTTCTTTTTTCAATCAAATATAAATGGATATTTTTAATCCATAAATCCTACATAATTTATAATGTGAGGGACTATGCAGTATCAGATATAAGATAGATGCATAAGATGAATGTTAGTAGAAAATACACCTCAATTAAGTATTGTATTAGCTTGTGAATTCCTTCAAAATAGCCATCCATTGATTAGTCTAATTGGCCTAACTAGATAGTCCTAACCCCATCTCATTATAGAACTATATTCAAACTAGTCCTAATTAACTAATGATCTTAAGTGAGTTATCAGATGACGAATAAGTTATTATAATCATTTCATTTTAGACATTATAGAAATAATTGAGTTAGGTTTATAAATTATCAAAAATTTCATCTCATACCTTTTTAGTACATTAATGGCTTTTTTTGCACCTAAAACACTAACAACTCTGTCATACTTCCTTAAGTATGAAATATAATCAATATGAGAACTAGCAGTAACTACACAAAGCTCTAGTTCATTACCATCCCTATATATAAGATAAAAATAAATGCATTTTTAGGGAAAATATATAACTTAAATATCTAAAATTAATGCCAAGTATTTGTACAACTGCTAGGAATCTCCCCGAGAATTAATAAGAACAAAGTAATTAACACTCAAGAGAGTAGAAACTAGTAACAACCTTATAAAGCATATGTAATCATTCCATAAAACCATGTTAATTTTTCCTAGACAAGAAATACCAGACCTAAGATTTGTATAAAAGAAAATAGTTGCCACGATTGGATCTTCTTTTTCTCCTTTACTGCTTTTCTCCTTCCTCATTGTTAGTATTACTATCGCCCATATCGTTCTCTATCATCATGCTACTATTGATATCATTGCTCATCAAGTCTATTGCCAAAATGGGAATAATAAGGATATGACTGGCAAATCCATAATTATGGTAATTGTACCTAAAATATGAATAATTAAGGATGATGTGGATGAGGAAGCAAAAGAAACTATTACTATTGATGTCACAGTCATTAAGGAAGAAAATTAGGTACCTTTGTTTTTATTTTATTTTATTGATATAGTAATTTCTTACTATGAGCAGGAGACTGGATATCAAGTTCTCTTTCCAAAGTACCTAGCATAGTTTAAAAGAGATGAAGTGAAGCACATTAAAGGGTAGGTGTTACACCTCTGGTATTTTTAGGGAACCATCCGAGGAAACCAACTGAAGGTATGGATCGAAAAAAAGAATAGTTTTTCTCTAGCATTAAGGTCTAGCTAAAAGACATTAAATAAACGCTTGTTGGGAGAAAATCTAACCTTTATCTTCTCTTTCCTTTGATTATTAGAACTTTTTCCGTATAGTATGTATTTTGGTATGTTTTATTTTTTTGTAATTGCATGTGATTATCTATTTTAGGTCTCCTAAAATTCTTATGGAATCAAGAGAACTGTAGCTTGATTCATAAAATTGAATAGAATTGTATAACTCGAGAGAGTGTGTAATTTATCTTAAGTAACCTACAATCTAATAGAATCTAGAAAACACATTTAATCAAGGTTGAATGATGAATACACATGCAACTTAAAAGGATTTACTATCTAGATCCTAAATTCAGTATTGCTTGTTAATTCTTGGGAGTTTATCATTGAGTTTGTCTTTGGTTATTTAGTTTATTCTTGTTAATTAATCAATCATTAAGTAGGTTAGATAGTAAGGATAGGAATTCCCTAGTAATTATAGTACTTATGGATCGGCAGTCCAAACTTATGATAACTATATTACATTGTGATAGGTATACTTGCTTATTTGTGTGTCCTAATAATGTTTGATTATGATTATTGGATTTAAATTTTATTAAAATTGAAGTACTTTCATTACATATCAAGGAGATGGGAAATTTTCCATTTTTGGGATTTAGGGTTTTGAATTAATTAAGGATTTGAATAAACGGGTTTTGGTCAAATTTAGACTAGTTTGGATAGAGTTTGGACTCTATTGAAATTAGGTTAGTCTAGATTTAAACTGGGTTAGGCTGGCTTGGGTTAACTAGGTCTTGAGCCTAGTTTTAATTGATGTCAAAATTAAATATGGATCCCATTTTACCATGTCATCATGCCACATAGCAAATTTAACAATTGATAAACAAAAAGTTAATGAAATTAGTATTTAAGAGGTAATTAATATTATTTTACAAGTATTAGAGGTAAAAATGAACCATTTTACAAAAATTGTAGGATAAAGTAATATACTAAAAAATATTAAAGAGCAAATTAAATCTTTTTAAAAAAGTTAAAGAACAAAAATTTGTCCCTACAATCATAAAAAAACTTGGTTAACGATGATATGAATTAAAGATTTAATTTTAATGATATTAAAATATTAAATATTAAAAATATTAGTATCTAATCTAAATTTAAATTTCAATGTCAACATTTATATTAACCATTTTAGTACCAAAAGAGATCCATGAATATGGTTGTTAGGAAATTAAATATTTTTTGAAATGTTAAAGAACAAAAATTTGTTCCAAAAAAATTTTAAAAATAAAAAATGGTTAAAGATGCTATGAAATAAAGGTTTAATTTTAATGATATTAAAATATTAATTCTTAAAAAATATTAGTGTCTAATATAAATTTAAATTTCAATGTCAACATTTAAATTAATCGTTTTAATAGCAAAAGAGATCCATGAAATGGTTGTTAGGAAAATAAATATTTTTTGAAATATTAAGACCATCACCGATACATCTTTAAAATGGAGGGAAGACACCAAAATGGAGATATTTTCAATGCCAATCCATCCGTATTTTATTCTCTATTTTGGAGGAATGATGTGGCACTATAGCATCTCTCCATTATTGTTCTTTTTTTTCATTTATCAAATTTTTCTTTTTTTTTTCTCTATCAATCTTTTATTTCTTCCTTTTTTTTCATTCATTCATTCATTTTTAATTCATTCATTCTTTATTTTGTTATTTTAAAAATATTCCAATATTTCCATTATATGCTTATTTAAATAATTATAACTTTATAATAATTTTAAGGTTTAGTCTCATGTTTATAAATATTTTCATTATATGTTTGTAACTTTATAATTATTTATTTATGAATAAATATTTTAAATAAATAATTTAAGGAATGCATTAATAGAATTAAAGGTTTAATTTTAAATGATATTAAAATATTAAATATTAAAAAATGTTAATATCTGATTTAAATTTAAATTTCAATGTCAATGTCAACATTTAAATTAACTGTTTTAGTAGTAAAAGAGATCCATGAAAATGATTGTTAGAAAATTAAATCGTTTTTAAAATGTTAAAGAACAAAAATTTGTCTCAAACATTTTAAAAATAAAAAATTATGATTACCGATACCATAAATTAAAGGTTTAATTTTAAAGATATTAAAATGTTAAATATTAAAAAAATATTAATATCTAATCTAAATTCAATTTTCAATGTCAACGTTTAAATAAATCATTTTAGTAACAAAAGAGATCCATGAAAATGGTTGTTAAGACCACTGGCCCAATCACAGCACCAGTTATCTTCAAAATTACAAATCAATCAAGATACGTGTACGGTTGGAGACAGACCCCTCTATCGAACAAGTACACGGAAACACACTTACAAAAATCAATCAAAACCCTATTTTGAGTTCTGTTGGCCTTTGTCTCCATTTAGCAAGAGGCGGCGTCGGCACCCAGAAGGAGCCATCCATGGTCTCTCCATTTTTCTGCATTTCTCGTTTATTTTGTGGGTGATGCTTGAAAGGTTTTGAACCTTTTTTCTTTAATTTGTTCAGGGGATTGATCTCAAAGCAGGAGGTAAGAGTAAAAAGACTAAGCGTACGGCACCAAAGTCCAATGACATATATCTCAAACTTCTCGTCAAGGTTTGTGCACTTGAACTTCTTTTTTAGCAATTTACGATGTAAATGCATGTGGTGGGTATTGATTGTTTTTGTGATGTGATGCTAGTTGTACCGATTTCTAGTGAGGAGAACCGGGAGCAGGTTCAATGCGGTGATTTTGAAGAGGTTGTTCATGAGCAAGGTCAACAAGGCCCCTCTTTCTCTCTCTAGACTTATCAAATTCATGAAAGGAAAGGTATGTAGCTCTCTACTTTCTCTGGGGCGGGTAGTGGTTATGGTTTGGATTTGGATTGATTGTACTAATTTTGTGTTTTCCTTATGGTGTAGGAAGATAAGATTGCAGTGCTTGTTGGAACCGTCACTGACGACATTAGGGTTTATGAGGTGCCAGCACTTAAGGTTACTGCCTTGAGGTTTACTGAGACCGCAAGGGCTAGGATTGAGAAGGCCGGTGGAGAGTGCTTGACTTTTGATCAGCTTGCTTTGAGAGCTCCGCTGGGGCAAAACACGGTTTGTCCTACCAACCTCGGATTGCAACTTGACTTTTGATCAGCTTGTCTGAGCACTGATGTTTTTAGGATTGTTACCCGTTCCCGGATTGCAACTTATTTCTTACAAATTGTTATTTTTAATAAATTGTTTGAGTTAATGTTTATAAGTGAACTTATTTTGGTGATGATGCAGGCCAAGGGGACTTTATCTATGTGCAATTTGTTTGGAAATTATGGGTTCTGGGAAGCATAAGCATTTGTTACATGTTTTAAGGGGTTGTTGGGTGTCTATCGCTAGTATTCTTCGTAGGTGTGTTGTTTTTTGGTTGGCCGCCTGCTTGGTCTTGAAGCTAAATAGAGTTTGCTGTGATTCTTTTAATTTAGTTGATGTAGGTGGCACAACAAATTTTTAACATTAACGTATTAATTTGCTTTACAACTTCCCTCTTGAACCTTTATTTCTTGAATAATTGATGATCATGGTGAAGCTGGATATTGCTGTTGATGGATGGATGCGCGGAAGGATTCTGATCATATTGTAATAAATTATTGTTTGCCAAATGGCCTGTTTGTCTTTACAGGGTCACAACTTATCACTTCTATATTTGGACACTGCAAAACTTTGCTATGATTTATATTTCCTTCATTCTCCTTTCAACAGTGCTGCTAATTGGCCATCATGTGTTATCTTGACTTTTGCCGGCATTCAGTTTGTTTAACTGGGGTAATTAGTGACGTTTTTAGCCAACATTGCTCTTGGTATAAATTGTTGATCATTCGTTCTAATAATTTGCAGGTTCTTCTTAGAGGCCCTAAGAATGCACGTGAGGCTGTGAAACACTTTGGCCCTGCTCCTGGTGTGCCGCACAGCCATACTAAACCCTATGTGCGGTCAAAGGGAAGGAAGTTTGAGAGGGCTAGAGGGAGGAGGAACAGCCGAGGTTTTAAGGTTTAAGTTGTCTTAATGCTAAGTTGTAAGCGGACATTTTTTTCATTTGGCCATTGTGTGCTAAAGTTTTGCTAGACTTTATGTAAAAACAGGAGTATGTTATTTGCATTTCTATTCATCAGTCAGTTTCGATTGCTTGATATTTTACGCCCTTTCTACTTGTGACGCTTGGAAGATTGATAAATGAAAATTTAAGGACCCGTATACCTCTTTAGTTGGGCTGCTAGTTACGCCAAACAAACTCACCTGGTCAAATCAATGGGCAAAATATTTAATTTCTGATGGGATATGCATGAAAAAAAATTAAATTCACGTTGAGCTTTTAATCATGGGAATACTGATTACAGCTTGTCTAGCATATTGTGTTTAAAATTGGTTGCTGCTTTCTGTACACTGAATGGTAACGATTACCATGTTTTATGGTACAATTTGTTGAAGAGATTTTGTAACCAGTCTTAAGACTATTGATAATATTGGTATGCACCGGTAGAAAATAGGCGGTCTATGTTGTATTGGCTTGGATTGGGCTTACAGTCCGTATTGATTAGTTTGGCGAACGTAGTTTTTAAAAAATTAACAAATCTATGAGTGAGTCTTTGACAGCTCTCTTCCATTTTTTCTTTTTCTTTTCCCTAATTTTCTTCTTTTTATTTAAATCTCAAAATTTTAATACAAAATTCGTACATTAGAGATTAATTCTTCTTTTTTTAACTTTTATTTGACTTCGATAATTTAAAAATACTTGTAAAAATATTAAGTAATTAAAAAAACTTATTTTTACATATTTGAGTTCTATCTCTTTTTTTGGCGATTTATCAAGTTTAAGATAAGATTTTAGCTGGTGATTGGAAGCTTTAGCATCTCTTTAACATTTATATACGTTTCCATCAATCAATTTAAAAAGTTTTGAATTAAAATTGGTAAATTTCTTAACGTTATGATTAGGCATTTTTCAATTTCATTAAATTTTTATTCAAATAGTTATTAATGAATGCTTCATTCATCAATTTTAAGTATTGTATAAATTCAATTTGGTATAAATGTATATGGGTTGAATCAAATTTGAATTTAGGTATAATTAAGGTTTCAAAATAAGGAATTTTCAATTTTAATTAAGTTATGTCATGTTTTATCAAATTAAAAGTATATTCATATAATTAGATTTATAATTAAGGTATTAGAATCATCAATTGCGTTTGATTAGATAAAATTTTAAAAATCCCCAACTTAGTAATATAGACATTTGAGAATTTTTAATTTTTGGCGAAATGGTGTTATATTTTATTAAATTGAATATATATTCATATAATTAGATGTATAATTAAGCTAGTGAAATCATCAATTGCATTTGATTAGGTAGAATTTAAAAAATCCCAAACTTAGAAATATATAAACTGGGGATTTTTCAAATTTTGACGAAATTATGTTATATTTCTAAAATTGAATATATATTTGTATAATTAGATGTATGATTGAATTAATAGAATTATCAATTGCATTTGATCAAGTATCATGTAAAATTTTTTTCTAATTTAGGCATAAATAATTTGGAGATTTTTTTAATTCGACAATATTACACAAGCCAACCTAAGCAACTCCCCTCATGGTCCCATGCATTTGTTACCATATATACAAAATTAATTAATTATTAACAACAAATTAGTAAAATCAATATAATAGAGATTAAAATTTAAGCATAGGGGCATATTAGGAAATAATAAATTTCCTAATTCTATTGCCAGTAGGCTCCCTTTGTCTTACTAAATAGAAATTGAAGCCTCCCCCTGTCTCCTTCGATAGCTCATGGCTAGATTCTTTATTTCTCTACTGTCGAGCACTTATATGAGTTCTTTAAATGTAGACTAATACTGATTGAAAATGATGATGGCGGTGACGATAGGAAGAAGAAGTTAGGTTTTAATGATTCCTTTCGACTTGTGTCTCTGCCTTTGTCAAGATTCCTTAATCAAACTTAGGCTTAAGTACTTTAATCTCCTCCTTAAATGCAACTTCTTGCCTATTGAAGACGATGATGCTACTGGTGATTCGTAGCTAACATTTGGATGGTCTCGCTATCGCCTCAATTTCTAAAACTCTAGTAAGTACATTTGACCTTTGGTTTCTGTTAAATTTCAAAGTTTTTAGTTATTGTTTTTCTTTTTTTAGGTTTCATAAACAAACACAATTGTTGTTTGCTATGTGTATAAATAGTATAATAATGTCCTTTAGTTATGTTTTGCAGTGTAGAAAACTTGAGTTTGCGGCTTATATGTGATAAAGGGTAAGCGAATTTTTTTTTCAATTTATAATTAGCCATATATAAATATAATTATATATTTTTTCATATATTCTATATATAATACGCCTTCTCAGTTCCAACTAGAAAGTTTCTTTCCTGGATTAGTTGATCGGATGGTGAAAAACTGTCAATTAAATACCAACCTTTTGACAATTAGTCGATCAAACCTTACCTACCGGTCAACCGAACAATAGTAGAATAAAGAGTAAAATCAAGATTCAACATATTACAGAATGATAACTTAATTAATCCTTTGTAACGTTATTATATCGGTTGGAAAATGGATATAAAGACCATTAAACAACGACTAGAAATAAATATGTCAGTGTATAAATAGAGTTTTTTTTATGTGTGTTATACATAGCAGAGTTATGAAAAATACTCTTGAGAGAAAAACGTTGATTAAAAGTGAAGTGTTCATTAGTTTATTTTTATTCTAGCTATTCGAGAGTTATGTATTTTCTGTTTATATGGTATAGGTTTAAGTGAGGCATTTAGATTTGGTTCATTGTGCATTCATCCTTCTAGCCTCTTTTATACAAAAAAAAAAAAAAAACAGTGAAGCATAATTCTTGTTGTACTATTCTTTTGAGAATTAAGAGGTTATCCTTTAGCATGAGAAAAAGAATCGATTGAAAGGTTATCCTTGAGCCTTGAAAAGGATTGTAAGATTGAATGTTGTACTCTTTATTAATTTATTATAATCATCTCAACAAGTGGTGTTTACAGAAGGGCAAGTGGATAGCTCTGAACTAGTATAAATTCGGTGTATCTCTCCCCTTACTCTTAATTTTTTATGAATTTATCTTATTGAGTTGATTGCTTGTTTTAGTAAATTAGATATAAGCTTCCACATTCTTTGCATCTTGTTTAGAGATACTGTTTTAAATCCTAATTCACCCCCATTTTATGTGCCATACAAACCTAATAGATTGGTTTGTTTATTCCATATACCCTTCAAGGTGTGTCAGCTTACATGAAATGATTCATAGTTGAATGTATCCATTAAGCTGAACAGTTAATACGTAAAAAAAAAAAAAAGAATATAAGCATTGTCACATTTAAACAAACAATGTACTATGCCCCAACGATAAAAAAATTGAAGTGTGTATGAACTATGTGCTGACCCTAATAACATCATACTCAGTTTGATTTGCCTTTCTATTGAATTTTATGAATATGTTTATATAGTTTTTCAAAGAAACAGAGGAGGGAAAACTGAAAAGCATATGCAAATGAATTAAAAAGAAAAATAATTTAAGGATTGTTTATTGAATTGAAGGGAATGATATTAACATGTTTAAGTCAATGAGATTAATGTAATATTAGTATGGGAGGTCAGTGTACAAGAGAGACAGAAAGCAATGCTTGTGTCTAACAGCCATACTTAGTTGTATGGTATTAACTATGTTGGCACCTGTGTATAGAGGGCAAACATGAATATCGATGAAGTCCTTATACCTTAAGCATCTTTCTATCCCGTTTTGAAATGATTTCCATTTCTATTTTAATGAAAACGAAAATTGAAAAAAAAAATAGAAATAAAAAAATTACACACAATTAAAAAAAGAACACAAAAATAGCATAAAAATTGGAAAAAAAACAAACAAAACCGAAAAAAACACACAAAAATGAAAAACAGAAAGCTAAACCAAACGGGCCCTTAGAGTTGACTCTCATCCAATATGGTGTTAGGAATTGGTTCCTCCCAAAGATTAAAATTAGGTTATTAGAACTTGCATTCCATGATGATTTGTAAATATAATGAAACAAGGAACATATACATTACATAATCAAGTGAAATGCTAATGTTGGAGAATTTACATAGGTTATGAGATCTTATAGAATTAAACATAAAGTGATACGGTTCATGTAGACTCTTTGTACTTAAACCTATCATAATAGGATATGATGATGGAAAATTAGCATCGACACAGAGAATATGAGCAAAGATTCTTATAAAGGAACTATAACTACTATAGTACTTCTATGATATTGTGGAATATAAGTAGACATACATGGATTTTCAAATTTTAATCATAATATGGATATGATTATGTGTTAGAAATAGGGAAGGTTAGTCATAAAAATTTATTTAATGTGATTTCTTCCATTAACAATGTTGGACAAGGCAATGATGTACCAACCATGATTCATAGATGATATAAGAAACTGGAGTTTTAAAATTGATATATCTTTATAACACACAACTAGATATTTCATATTTAGCAAGTGCACTTGTTATATTAATTTATCAGGATGTGTAGCACTGTATAAGTTTTAAAGGAACCTAGAGATTGAAATTGGTCTAGTATGAAATTTTGATATCACTCTTATGACATGTACAAATGCATTAGTTTAGAAAGAACCCAGAGAAAATTATGTTGGCCTAATAGTACATTATGCTCTCATTGTTGTAGCTTGTACGAATGCATATTTTATTGATTATGGATGCGATGATCCAAGGTGCTTTAGAATGATTTGTTGGTAATCCATAGTTGATCCTTATAATCTTAAATCAACAATACTATATATTTTTAGGCTTGGATTTTAATGTATTTTCGTATCCACTTCATGCCAATTTAATGTAAATTTGCCCCAAATTGATGCTAAAGTATTTAAATATCATTTATATTCATAAATAAGGTAGATGAAAGTGGAAACTTGAAGAACATATGAGATTATGCAGAAAAAAATCTAAAATTTGGACTAAAATAGTGACCTCAATAGCCTACCATTATGCTCATCTAGACCGTCGTTTTACTCTCGATGCAGAGGACTTAAGCGATGCCTTCATATCCTGCCATTATGCTCCTTTTAAGTGCTATTTTGGTAGCTATCATGTGATTTCTAGTTGTAACTTGCTCTCCACTTCCTGCAAGTTACTCCAACTTGTTCCTACTTCCAGCCAACATATATAAGAAGCCTCATAGATCAATTTTATAATAACTAGGATGAATTTGAAAGGAGAATTCATATCAAACATCTAGTTCTCTCTTCTTTAGCTAGTTTTTGGAATTTTTCTTTTCTTTTTCTTGTCTAGGCTTTGTATCTTTTAATTTTAGGTTGTTTTAAGGATTCTCATGAGTTTTTAAAGGTGAAATCTAAATCCTTATTTCCCTTATTTAATTTATTTTGTTCATGTATATGTAAGAACTTGGCTTATTATAATTTGACCTAAATTTTTTTATTTATTTTTGATGTTTTAAGCTGAATTCTCTCTAGGGATCGGTTCTTGAAAGTCATAAGTGCATATTTATCACATGATTGGATGTTAATCTTTATTTATATGAGATCTTAAAGCATATCTTAACTTGATCACTTAGGACATGAGTTTAGATGATTAAGTAGAGGACCAATCACTTAATTCATTAAAAAAAAATCCATAAATAACATGATTTTAATCAATATAGGACAATTGATTGGTTATAAAATGACGGTACTAATGTTGAATATGAATATGGGATTAGAAATTTTTTGAACTTTAAGCTTACGTCCTATTTGATTTATGAGTGGACTAAACCATAAACTAGAAAAGTTAGAGAAAAGGCAATAACTTGACCATAGCTTTTTCTTGATTTAGTGAAGGCCCTAGATTAGAAATTTCAATCCATTTCATAACTTACATAAGTCATTTAGGCCTTGTCTATAGCCATTTACTCAATTGGTAATCCTTAGACAATTTGGAGTTTACTTGCAAAGATGGATGCTTTTTAGTTCTTTTTAGTTTAGCAAACTCTTTAGTTTAGCTAACTCCTTAGTTTTGAGTCTTTAGTTACCTTAGATAATTGTAATCCAATTGCCTTAGTAATCATACAAATCAATTCTCTGTGGGTTCGACATTCCAGAGTTCTAAATGTGCTCCCTTTTATAACTTGTGACCAGTATATTGTCGCTATGTTGATTTGGATTTGAATTAGAATCGCATGTGAATTTATTGATTAAATTGAGGATAATCTGTGATACCAAACCAACGCAGCACATATAATAAGGAATGGACTATTAAAATCAGAATACATGATACACTTCATGGATCATAACTTTGAAGAATGATTGATGCAAGCAGTTGGTATCATATTCACAAGATAATCTTTTCATTGACCTTAATATGTCCTAAAAATTATTGTATTTTAACATTGTGGAAAAATAGCTTCATAATGTATAAATGACAACATGTCATATATTATATATCATTTACTCTAGAAGATAGCAAGTTAAATATGATTATCTTTTTTTGCAAAAAATGAAATTACGGGTGCCACCTTGTATAAGGACATGTACAGTTCGTAACAAAAAAAAAAATATTTGTAGCATGAACCCATGATACTATATAATAATTAGTTTAGACTGGTATAAATGTCGATATGTGACAATATAATTTCTTAGATGTACTGAGACTTCCATGGGAAGCCATTCATTATAGAATGTAGAGACTATAATTTTGAGAAAAGCATTTTTAGTTTGCTACTTAAGCACTGTTAATTCAATTAATTGTGCTAGTTTACCATATGAAACAACATAGTTTTAGCTTGGGGTTTTTAAGATATTTCTTGTCAAGAAGGTAATATGCATAGATTTTGTTTGCATATGTTAGTTTAATGTTATCATTCCTGTTAATAATATTATTGTATTAAAAAAATCATGTTTGTGATTGAATTTATGGGAGATTTACAACAATGCTCATAATGAATGTGAAATTGACCATTAGTTAAATTTTAAGAGTTTTTGTGGTATGATGTGCATATTGGCCGTTCGTGATTGGTGTGTAATGAAGATTTGGTATCTTTATTGTTAGGGTTCGTAACCTCAATCATCATAGTGAAAATATCTACCCATTTAATTGGACCCTTGTTTGAAATAATTTACCACGCATATTTACATGGTTCTTTTAATTTGTGAAGTTACAAGAGTTTTACTGCTGATTAACTGAAATCATCATATGAACTTCAATTATATTAAGATGACACTAAAGTGAAAAGTATATAGTTTTTATACTATCTTCCTTTATAGCAAGTTCGTAAGTGCTCCGCTTGGTTGCATAGTAGGATATGTTGTCTAGATAAATTCTAGCTTCTTTGACTTATCTTTGTTGATGTTAGTATATAATCAAAATAGCCATTGTATTAGATGATTTTCATAAACCTAATAAAGGGCCAAATAGATATGGTGATAGCTAAATGATGGTAAGATACAGGTGCTCCATTCCATATTACTCAGTTTCATTATTAGCCTATGGTGGATGATATTACTTTATCTAGTCTAGGACAAAGCTCCTTCAATGGATAACTAAAGAAGTAAACTTCTAGCCAATTTTATTGTTAAATTTAAAATTACTAGAAGAAAAAAAAAATGACATGAGTTGTTTTTGGGTGTTCAATCATGTATGATGGCTGGACTAATACATGAGAGGAGCTTATCATTATTTTTTTGTTTATTTTGCCAAGGGGACCATATTTTAAAATTAGTTGATGCATTTAGGATGACTAGGAATATTGATACTCTATTTTAACTTTTTGATGAAGTGTTAATGAGGTTGGACTTGAAAACAATATTCGATTCATTATTGACAATGATGCAACGTATGAAGTAGTATGGAGCAGGTTACAGAGAATGTTTAACTCTTTCTTTTAGACTCCATTTGCTGCTCTTTGTATTGATTTGATGTTGGAGCGTATTAGATATGATAGATTTTTTCTTGTGATAGGGGAAACTGTGTTAAAGTAAAAGAAGGTGATTATAATTTTTAATAATCATGCATGTGTACTAAATTTTATGAGGAAGGAGTTCACTAATAGCAGGAACTTATGTTACCCTACAGTTTGCAAATTTGCAACCAATATTTTATCACTCCAAATTTTGTGATGATGAAAAAGGAGTTGAAATAAATTTTCATAACTGATCAGTGGCTTAGTTCTCAACATGCCCGGTCCAATACTAGAACGGAGGTTACGAGGGTTATATTTGAGGATAAGGAGTTTTGGTCCAATCACAAGTTTTTCATCTATGTTTGCAAGCCTTTTAGTTAGAGTGCCTTGTCTAGCGGATAGTGATGATAATCCCACAATGGAATATTTCTATGATGCCATAGAGAGGATGAAGGAAGCTATAAAAGCTAACTTGAAGAATAGATCTTTATTTTAAGCCTTTCGTTTATATTATTAATGATAAATAAGAACATCATCTTTACTCTCTTTTGTTTGCTACTGCAACATCCTTCAATCTAAGCCTTTCCTTTAAATATGATTATGTGAAGAGAGATAAAATTAATATGGGGATATTGATCACTGATTGCGGTTGGCCACATACAAAATTAGCTCAAATTGATTCATCTTTTATGCACAATTTAACAATTTAATTTGAGACCAACATTTGGCAAGCATATCTGTCAAATCAAGTAATAAAGTGGAGTATATTTAAGACTACGAATATCGGTCCCACGAGGAAGTTTATAGGATGTAAGTACTAGGTCAATCCGATTACAATTATCTAGAGAACACTCAGCTTTATAATTTAAGAAATAAATAACTAAAATATACTCTAAAAGATCCTAGAAAAATTCCAATATATTATAATAGAGTCACAGGTTGTTTTCTTAAATTATTCAGTTAAGCTTTAGTAGTTGATGATTTAATTGATGGATCAATGATGCTTAATCTTGGGTCTTCTCTAATTCAAGGCAGCGCTATGGTTAAGACACTGACTTATCTCTATTGGTCCTATCCTGAGGTTTGGTTAT
>JAOXYD010229061.1:0-18150 GCA_028565735.1 Pinacopodium congolense
AAAAGTAAAAACCTATAAAATTTATATTTATTAAGTTATATTTTAAATTTTCTTTTAAGTATATATAAAAGAGAATGAGATTTAAAGATATTTAAAATCACTTATATATAAAAGAAAATGAGATTTAAAGATATTTAAAACCACTTAAAGTAATTTCAAAAAATAAAGAGTACGAGATTTAAAGATAAATTAGTAAATAAAATTTAATTTTAAAAGTAAGTTTAAAAATATACAAATTGAGCTTAAATTGTATAAAAATTCAGTAAAAATATATCTTAAAAATATTCTAAAATTTACTTTAAATAATTTTAGTAATAATTATTGTTTTGATCTTTTATTATGAATTATACTTATTATTTTATATGTATTATTATAAGATTATGTTTTTAAATTTATTAATATTATTTTTATTAATAATAATTAAATAATTTAATTATGTTTATAAATATTATGTAAAATATTCATTTATGAGATGAATATATATTAAAAATTTTAAAATAGATTATTAATCTAATCTTTTCACATTTTCAGTTAAGTGACTAAACTTTGAAAATTTTTCATTTAAGTGATTAACGTTTAAGAAATTAACCAGAAAAAGTAAAAAGATTAGAGTGGGTCAGGTTGGATCCGGATTGTCAGGTCATGTTGGGTCGGATTACTGATGATGTTAGTGTTTTTTACTCAACTGATTAACTTTTGAAATGTTAATCACTCAATTGAAATTTTTAAAAACTTTTATCACTTAAGTGAAAAAAATGTGAAATTTTTGATCACTTATTTAAATATTAATCCAAATATAAATGAAAAAGTTAATATTGATCTGGTACTTTTTGCCTAATTTCTTAAATAGATACTTAAGAACTCACTAACTATGACTAGAAACTTTTATAATTCTTTAGTCAAACAAAATTTTGATAAATGTAAAACTATTAGTGTTGACTAATGTAAAAAGGGGTCAATATAATTTCTATACAGAAAAGGGTTATCCTTTTTTACTATTTTAAATTTGGAGTTTAACTTGTAATAACCTATTCAAAGATTGCCAAAAAAAGATATATAAAGTTATATATCTTTTACCTTATTTTTGTAGGGGAGAAAGAATTTAAATTTTCTAATGATAAAAGAATAATACAAAAGCTTCTTACTACATGAGACCTTGAACTCGATTCTAATAATCACTTCCATCAAAATTTTACTTAATTTGAGTATATAAATTTGTTATTATGTGTAATATATGATTGACACAATTATTAATTTTTAAAAAATCATTCAATATGTATATAAAATAGTAATTATAAAATTTCTAATTTATTAAAAAAAAATTTGTGTTTAAATAAAGAATCCAAAGAAATGAGCATCTTGATGGAAAATACTCTTTTTACAAGCTCTAAATTTTGTGATGAGAAGAAAGACATAACCCCATGCTCTGAAGAGCTTACACATTATAAAAAGGAATATGAAGAAAAAATGTATGAAGTATTATATATTTGGATTTGATTACAAATGCAATGAATTTTAGACATATTTCTATATCATATCAGTAAAATCTAAAGGAGGACTGATGACTGAAAAAAAAAGTTTAAGATAAAATGATAGTTTTCAAACCATAAAAAATAAAACGATAATTTTAAAATTCATTAAGACTACCCATTATTTTAACAAAAAAAAAAAAAAAGACAAGCATCATTCATTGTCTCTTATTCTAATAAGAAAATAAAACACATGTTATTACATGAAAAAACTAATGAGAAAATCAAACACATGTTACTACATGAAAAAACTTTATAACTAGAAAAGAAATGAGTATATTCTAATAGAGAGAAGACAGAAGAATCCCTACAAAGAAGGAAGATACAAAATTAAATGGCATGTGAGCATCTTATTACTGTCTGTTTAGGGAATAGATCTACAAGAAAAGTGATCCATTTCACACGTGTTTTTTGGGTTAATTACCATGATTAAATTTAAATAGGGCAAGTGGGATTGCGTAATTCTTTGACCACAAAAGCTAGTTCCTAATGCGATGTCTCCAATGTAATCAGGCTTTAATTCTCATTAATTAATCTCCTTTTCAACTTCAATTCTTCATTTATTCAATGAATAATTTGTTAGGGTTAATTAAATTAGAAAACTAATGAAAAGGTAGAAAAGACCTCGTTTTAAAAAAAACTTATTAAATGATAGAATAGACGCTCTGTTTGTGTCACATAAAAATGATATTATGTATTAGAATTTAGAAGTAAAAAAATAGGGGAGCATGATATAATTTTCAAAAATTAAAAAATGCCAAATTACAAGATGTTCAGTATAATTAACCATTTTTATATTAATGTAGCTTGCAATTCTTATTTTTAAATACATATTAAATAATTATTGAACGTATATAATAATTTATAAATTATTTACTTAAATGAATTAACTAATTAATCAATAATTTAAAATTAAACAGACTAATTGATATTAATAGACTTAAGGCATTTCAGTTCTAATTAGTTACCTACTATAAATATTTTAGATGAAAACTTGTGAAACTTGAAACCTAACTTATTAAACAAGAGAGACCTTTTGGAAATCTCCCGTCACCTATCATCTCCAATTTATTATTACGAACTCTTGAAAAAAATTTCAGAGTTCATACTTAAAAAACAATCGTAGACATCGCCACCATGCTTTTGTATGTATTTCATTAGAGTCACGAGATCAAGTTGTCTTAATCAATTGGTGACTTATAAGATTCCTGAAAGTTGTTTAATTTATTGTTGTCGTATATGGATTTATATAGTGCTTGTTTTGTTTGTTTCCGTTATTATAAATATAAAAAATAGTTAAAATTTTGAAAAATAAGACATATAAATAAAAAATAACATAAAAATCTCAAAAACACATAAAATCAACGAAAATTAAAAAAATTAAAAATTAAAATAAAAAGTTGAATAAACAAGTCTAAACTATTTTCTTTGAAAATTTAAGAGATATTTGGTTTCAATTCTTATTTTTTATCTTTTATTTTTATTTTTTAAATACAAAAACTGAAAAAAGAGTATAGAAAAAAATAACGCATTAATATAATATAAAATAAAAAACAACATAAAATTAAAACTTATATTTTAATATAAAATTAAAATTAAAATTAAAAAAATTACACTATATAAATTCTTTTTATCTGTTTTTTAAATTTTGATTAGTGTTTGTGGCGTGTAATGACTTTAAAATTATTTCAATAAAGTCATTCTCGTGGAAAGAAAATTAATGGGTTGGTAGTACTTTTGAGGTCAATGTCAGAAGTGATTCATGTGCGAAACTAAATATTCTTTTACACGGGAAAAAAAGATTCTCTCATACAACATCCAAATAAGAAGAAATGCAGAGATTTTAAAAAATTCTAGTGGCAAAGGGATCCAATTGCACAGTTTTCACGTCATAGTCTTTAGTAATTATCATATAGAAAAAAAAGTTTAGAATACATTTTTCATATTAAATATTTTTCTGGAAAAAATACTAATCAATGAGTCTTGAATTTTTTCTACAAAACCCACTTCTAGATTTGTTGTAAACTTTTTTTTTCTCGATCAATTGTAAAGGAATTTAGGAGGAAAATCGACTTCATTTTTGTTGGAACTTAGGCTCAAAGAGAGGAGTGAGCCCATTTTGAAAATAGATATTGAAATTGGCAAATTAGCCTAGCTTCGACCTGATTCAGCCTGAAGTTGTCACAGGGTTGAGCCTATTTTGAATATGGCAGCGACAAATTAGTCTAGGTTTGTTTAACTAGTTCAACTTGAACTTGATGGATTAAGTTTAATATAATCGAATTAAGATTAAATTTGACAAAATTCTTTAACTTAACTAATTATAAAAATCATGTTATAGATAGAAGTAAATAAAGTAAATTATATTTAATTAGATTCGAAATTGAATATTAAGGTGAATCAAATCCGAACGTATATTTGGAAAATTTTCAATTAGGGCTTGTATGCAGACTTCTGAATCCAATCCAATCCTTGAAACAATCAGACAATAGTTTGAAGGCTTGAAAGTGGGTCAGGCTTAGTCCACACTTTTTAACCATTAAACTCTCAAATGAGAGGTGGAATTAACATTATAAATGTTGAGTTTGATTACTAATTTGCATCAATTGGTAGTAATGAGTACAATTGTAGAATGTAAATAATACCACATTTAATCTTCCAAGCAAAATTAATTTGACCTACCAATCTTGCTGAACTCTAGATCTCATTGATTAGGATCATCATCAACCCTACAATATAATTCTAGTGATAACCATTTTTAGGTCATTGACCATTACTTTGTAATGCTGATTTCTTTAATCTTTTGATTATGTATGCCTTAGTATAGACCATCTTGGTTCGAAAAGCTAATAAAGCATCCAAACCAAGTCCAATAATACATGTAATAGCCATGATTATGAACACAACCCTATAATAATGAGCACCAACACCAGAGTTGCCACATTTTAGAGTAGGGGAAGCTTATGCATCTTATAAGATTTCGACAATCAAATCGAAGAAGATAAATGTCTTTACTTACAATATTTAGTTGAAATTCATAAACAAGTATAAAACAAATTAGTAGAAAGACAAATATTTATTGCTTATTACAGTTAACATAACAATTATGGACATGGTTAATTCCTATAGTGTGACAAGTAATGTGTATAAGGCTGGAGAACAAATTCATTATTGTATAACTAATCGATAATTACTAGCGATTCCAACTATATACAAGTTATAGCCTATAATACGAACTGTTGATGGATTTTTAGAGCTAGTAACCAAATGAAAGGTTGAGAATCAAGATGATGTAGATCAATCCATAAAGTTTCAAACCAAATAGTTCAAAAGCAGTTGGGATAGTCATTGCTAGACAAACACCATTATATATTCTAACAATGATGGAACTAATGTAAAGTGAACCACGAAAAGTTATAGCCATTAGAAGGTAACCTACAGCCAATATAATTTGTGATGCTCCATTCTAAAGAGGCCTTAGTGTTTCAAATTTTCCATAAGAAAAATGGAAGAATGATCAAGAAATTATGATGAATGTGTGGTTAGGAGTTTGTCACTAATACTCTAGTCATTGATATAGGGGGTACTAATATGGTTATGGTAGTACAATGGCTATCTACCTTAGATGACGTAGTGTGTAACTATCAAAAAGGAACTATGAAATTTTGAAGGGGCTAAAAAATTATAAGAAATTAAGCAGAAATGTATCAGGCAACATTTTGGCAGTGAAGATGTAGTGTGTTATTTTTTGGTTACTGAAGAGTCGAGTGCCAAGATGATTGAAAAAAACCAATTAGTGGAATGTTCATTATTTTTGTCCATAGAAGTTCACAATGTTGAGCTAGAGTCTGAGAAAAAGACTTAGCTTAACGACCTTTTAGGCAGGTATAAGGATATGTTTGAAATGTCTAAGGGGTATCTCTAAGGAGAACTTGTGATCATAGAATACCTTTTAAAAAAGGGACATATGCAATCAACTTAAGGCCTTATAAATACTCAGGATTACAAAAATATGTGATGGAGGACTTAGTAGAGGAAATGTTAACACAAGGCATCATTCAACATAGTGTAAGCCCATTCGCGACCCCGGTCATTTTGATTAAAAAGAAAGATGGGACCTAGAGGTTTTTGTGTCAATTACCATGCTTTAAATTAAGCTACTATTAAAGACAAATTTCCTATTCCTTTGGTGGAAGAACTCTTTGATGAGTTATATGGAGAACCCTATTTTTTAAACCTAAACTTTAGTGCTAACTATCATTAGATTTGGGTAACAGAAGGGGATGTCTAAAAGACATCTTTCAGAACTCACCAAGGGCGATTTGAATTCCTAGTCATGCCATTTGGCTTAAATAATTCCCCAGCTACATTTCAGAGTCTAATGAACTAGGTTTTTAAGGAGCATTTGAGAAGATTTGTTTTGGTGTTTTTTGATGATATTTTAGTATACAACAAGTCATTTTAGCAGCACTTTGGTCATCTTGAGCAAGTATTAGACATACTATTTAATATATGGGTTTGCGACGTCACCATTTACGAAGATATATTTCCATAAGAATTTTGAGTCTTACTGTCTTATTCTGCTCATAATTGTCTCTTCGTGTTGAAGCCATAACACTTGACACGGGTTCAAACTTTTCTTACTGACAATCCGTGCGGTACTAACAAAGTCCTCTATTTAAAAATGCCTACCTCGACTTGAATGCTAGTTCAGACTCTCACAAATACTTCTTAAGAGTACTTTGATCGAACACTTAGTGAAAGTTATATAAGATAAGAAAGATGGCAAGAAGAACACAAGTGTTGGAGAACTTAGGAGAATTCTCTTTATTACTCAAAGAGAGCTATACAATTGGGGAGATCTTTACGCTTGAAAGGGATATGAGATATGTTACAAATGAAGACCACTAGTCTATTTATAATCCTCCACCTTCTCAATGGATGGTTATGATTTATTTGATCTAATAGCTACAATGAATCTCTAGAATGTTCTACCACCTACTCCCACCTACCACCTACCAATCAAGGTGCTAATGGTGGATCTAGAGTCTTCCACCTAACTCTAGATGTGTGGAGAGATTGATGGAGGGTCTTCTAGAGAATTATGGGGTCTTCCATTAAACCTTGTCCTTTAAGGCATCAAATTGTAACACCATGACATTCTTTCCTACTCAACCTGGCAACGCCCTCGTTGCTTCGATCTTGCATATCCATTGTGTTGTTCCATGTTCTCCTTCCTCAACTTTTACCTCTTTAGACCGAACAGTTGCTTGCCTTTAGTATTTGACGTCCCACTTTTATGCCCGAATTGGTGTGTCCTCGCTTGACTTGCCAATTCTCTTGAACTCATAGCTTGTGGGCTATGCTCCTTCTTCTCCTTGAAGGAAAGGATTTTTAGAACTTGTGATGGATCCCAGACTTGCCTTCACTTGAGCATTCTCCTCCACGGTTACTCCTCTAGGCTTTGGCTTCATCACCAAGTCACACGATGCGGCGAAAGATTGGCAACTTGCTTGCTTCCATGTGGTCTTCGGACGGTTAAGGATGTGGCTCCATGCCACTAAGTTCTCCTTCTTTACGAACTTTGAGTCTTCATACACTAACTCCTTTGGTTGCCTCCTAACTTCATCAAATTTGGGATGTACCGTACTTTGCACACCATTTTGGCCTCGTGATCCACCTTCCTCCTTAGTGAAAACTTCGGCATGTTGGGTGATTTTCCTTCAAACTATTGGATTGCTAAGACACACTTGGCTGGAATGTTGGTCTCTCTTGATAACAGCATCATACACGTCTTGCTTTCCTCTAAAATACACATTGCATTGAAAAATGGGATTAGCATCACTTTCATACTATTGAAGAACTTCATACCGAGCACTACAGGATAATCATCCAACGAAACAACCAAAAGGTTAATTAAGCCACACTAATCACCTAGGCATACCTTAATACCTCGGGCACTCCAATATATGGAAGTAAACTTAAAGTTGATGGCCTTGATCCACCCTTACTCTTCGGTATACTTAATGCCTAACCGCTTCGCTTTGTCTACTCGAATGAAGTTGTTGGTAGCTCCCATGTCCACTAATTCTTTCACTTTTTGGCCACTAATTTTAGCTTCCATAAAAAAGTGGCCCTTATTCTCGGAATTAGGCATCTTGTTGATAGCATTAAGGAGTTGTAAGGAACACATCCTTACTACTTCGAATTGGCTCTTCTTCTTCTCCTCGATCAATTCCGAGAGCTTGCTCTTCTTCGAGCAATCTCTCACCCTATGCAGATCATCACAAAGGAAACATTTGGGTTGAAATTTTTCCTTACCTTGGTCTCCCTCAATGCTCTTGCCCTTTTTGTGTTTGCCATGCTTGTGAAAATTTTCCTTGTCGTGTGGGCAGTCTCCTTTACTCTTCTCCTTATTACCTTTATTTTTGTGGGACTTAGGCTTCTCGAGCTTTTAAAACTAGATGAGGGATTCGACAATAAAAATGACACTTACAAGGTCTTGTACTTCATGACGTTATATTTCCATCTTCACCCAATTTTTTAGATCATCCTTTGATGCAAAGAATGCCTCCTTATCATGATAGTCCAGGATCTTTAAGAGCACTTTGAAGAACTCCTTCACATAGTCCCTTATGTTTCCATCTTGGTGGAGGTGCTTCAACTTGGCTCTCGCCTCCTCCTCAACATTTTTGGGGTAGAACTACCTCTTGAGTTCTCTTTTGAACTTAGCCTATGTCTCGACGGTGCATGTCCCTCTCTCAATATTCTCGTATCTTCTCCTCCATCATATCATCGTGGTGTCATCAAGGAAGAGTGTGGCATGATCAATCCTCTTGGTATCCTCCACAATACCAATAGCCTTGAAATACTGCTATAAACTCTACATGAAATTGTCTACCTCTTTCGAGTTCCTCGACCCTTTGAACATCTTCGGCTTTGGACCATTCATCTTCGAATGATTGATGATTACTGTTGGGACGACAATGCTTCCCTTTTGAGCGATTGCCTTCTTACACACTACGAGTTCATCCTTAGTCTTCTTCAACTCGTTGGAAACTTTTTTCATGACAGCAATCTCATATTAGAAGACTCCCCTTAAGGTCTCTATTTGACCTAGAAATTTGGAGAAGGCTTCGTTCAAGGCATCTTAGATCTTTCAACGAACTTCCTTACGTTCATTTTTTAACTCTTCGATACGATGTTCATGCTCTTCGAACTTCTCTTACCCCTCAGTTATGACAAGCTCCGCTCTTACTAGCCTTTCATTAATGTCTACTAAAGCTTCCCTCAACCTTTATCTTCTACGGTTGGATTGCTTGCAAGTTCTCTCAACGTTAATAGTCTCACTGCCTGCATCGGCCATCTTTCAAGCAAACGACAAGTAGAATTTGAATGAATAATTTATTTAAAACCTTGTGTCTCTGATACCAACTGTTAAGAGCTTTGACTTTTCCTACCGATGATCCGTGCAGCACTAGCAAACTTTTCGATTTGGAAACGCCTATCTCAGCTTGAATGCTAGTTCAACCTCTCATAAGTACTTCTTAAGAGTACTTTGATGAAACAATTGCTAGAAGCTATATAAGATGAGAAAGATGGCAAGACGAACACAAGTATTGGAGAACTTGGAGAATTTCTTTATTATTCAAAGAGAGTTATACAATTAGGGAGATCTTGACACTTGAAAGGGATATGAAATATGTTACAAATGAAGACCACTAGCCTATTTATAATCCTTAACCTCTTCAATGGATAGTTAAGATTTATGTGAACTAATAGCTATAATGAAGTTCTAAAATGTTCTACCACCTACTTCCACCTACTACTCACTAATCAAGGCACTAATGGTGAATCTAGATTCTTCCACCTAACGCTAAATGTGTAAAGAATTTTCTAAAAAATTATGGAGTCTTCTATCAAACCCTATCCCTTAAAATCTTAAACTGTCACACTGTAGCATACTACACCGATTGTATTCTAGTTTTGTCCATGGCATAGTATGAAATAGCGTATGTCTCAATCTCCTATTTCTATACATGCTATTTCCAATATAAAAAAGAGATTTTCACCGGTGAAAGCGCTCGGTGTAAATATGTTATATATATATGTGTGTGTGTATGAACATAAATAAATATGTTAGATTCAAAATGGTGTATTTTTGCTAATATTTCTAAATGAGCCAGTCTTACATGATGGTCAGTACTAACGGTAGACCTGGCAACTTTGATAAGCTTTAAGCTCGGAAGACAATGCCCTTCTTTCCTAACTTTAATTCCTCCTATTTCTTTATGAAAGTGGAACATTTGATATTTAATCGTGCTAAAGGAAAATATTATTTTTCTTATCATTACTTTCACTCTGGTTTGGTATAGCTTAGGTTTTTTATTTTGTTTTTAACATAAAAATTGAAAAAATCAATACACTAATACAGCATAAAAATCGAAGATAAAACACATAAATTAATACAAATATATCAAAATTACAACTAAAAATTACAACTCACAACAATACCAAACGACCCCTTAGAATCTTTTGCAGAATTATAACGTAAGACGGTAATGGTTTTCTATATATCATTATTAAACAAAAGTAAACTACTTCAGTTGAACATGACTCGCATATCTGGACAAAATAATTGTACAAACAGATCATCTCAACTAACAACAGATCAACACAAACTCTCTCTGTCACCGTCTTCATTCTCACCAAACCGACCAAAGACAGCTCGAATTACAGTCAAACGTTCAAAATTATGTTGTGTCTTAAGTATACCTAAAACTTCCAAACTCGTTCAAACCTCTCATCTACTGTTCTAAAAAGATTTCACCTTTCGTTTCCTCTGATGGGCAGCAGTGAAGAGGCAAGCAAACCCACTTCTCTCTACGACTCTTCTTCACCATCAGAACCCCTTTTATCAAAAACTTCCTTTTCTCCACCATCTTCACCAATCCATGACCCCTCTGAGCTTAACCCACCGCCTGAATCCGACCCTACTCAGTACCTTCAGATCTCTTACAATTACGGTCCAAGACCCTTCAAGGACCTTCCTTTCCTCATCCTTTTTGTTCTTTTCGTTGTTTGCACGTTTGGGTTTGGTATTTTCTGTATTTTCCATAGAAACCCCAATTACTCCAACCTAGCTTCTTATAAATATGACCAAAATTCCACTTCCTGTGTCAAGGACTCGTTTTCTGATGCATTTTTCAGTGCTCAAATAGAAGACTTTCGGTTTTCAAGCTCATCAAGTTCGGATTTTTTGAAAGCTTTGATATGGACCCTTGTAATTACATTGGTTTTGAGTGCACCAATTTGCTTTCTCCTGCTTTTGCTTCTCAAACATTACACCAAACAGATTGTCTACGTCTCACTTCCTTTCTTTGTTGTAATGCCTATCTTTTTCAATGTCTACTGGTTCGTTGCTTGCACTGTTGGCACTTCTTGTAGCGAAGATTTCCCTTTGGGTTACAGGATTTTGGTGTTGGTTTTTGTGTTCTTGATCATTGGGGTCATTGTGTGGATTATAGTAGCTAATTGGCATCGAATTGAGTTGACTATTACAATAATTGGGATTGCTTCTGATGCATTGTCTAAGAACTTGGGTCTGTTTATAGTACTGCCATTGTTGACACTTGCTCTGCTGGCCTATTATGCCCCTATCATCGTGTTTTTGGTGTTTGCGAGGTTTAATGGGAAGATTGTGGCAAAAGAATCAAAAGACACGTGTGTTTGGAAGCAGGACAGTTGGGTGCCTGCATACTATGCTTTGGCAATTCTTACAATGCTATGGTCTTTAGCTGTAATGATAGAAACTCAGGTTTATGTTATAAGTTCGACCATTGCTCAGTGGTACTTCACAAAGGAGGATACACCTCCTAGAAGGAGTATAAGAAGTTCTTTGAGGTAAATCCCTTTGTTACTCATCATAAGAGGTGTGCCAACAAAGACTAGTTGTTGTGGTTCTTAAGATTTGTAATTTGTCATCCCGGGTAGCTTATTTTCGTTGTAAAGCAATATACTTTCGCTACGAACCGTGATGTTCATTTAATGGATAGCAGCTGGTGCATCCTTGTAGATTTATTTGCTGAGTGTCTATGTGTACATGAGTTGTTTTGATGAATTGAAATAGTCATATTAGCTCGTTTGTTAGATTGTGAGGATGCAATATAGACATTTTTCTTTAATTGTTTGAGATGAATTTGAATGTTTAGATTATGTTTCGACTTCTTTTCAGTAATAATACTGTTGAAAACTTGGCATTCTTCTAACCACTGCATTTCCTTTTGTCAGTGAAGATAGTGGTGTTTTTGTTGTCAGAAACTGCTATGAGGCCTTCTAACTTTCAAGAATTTTGTTTAAGCACAGTATGAAATCAATCTGGGAACGTAAAGATATGGCAGCCAAAAAAAATAGAAAAAGAATTATAAAGATTGAATTAGTGCTTAAACAAATAGTATGTTCACAAGTTATTGTGCATAAGCATAGCCAGTTGAAAGAGGAGGGAAAAGCCCTCTATAATGAGTATATTCCCCCTCTTTTTTTTATCATTCAATGCTATGCTTGTGGATTGAAAATGGAGTAAGGTCAGCACAAATAGATATTGTCATAGATTTGATTTTACTAGAAGAGCTTTGCTTTGAGAGAAATGCAATAATCATAATGGTTTTCTCATCTTATGCTCCATACTCTAATATTTGCAGGAATGCTTTTGGTCCATCCTCCGGCACTATATGTTTATCCGGCCTTCTAATTTGTGCTGTTCGTGTGGTACGTGCCGCTGTTGATAGTGCAAGACAGGAAGACATTCCCGGCATGATGAATGTTATATTGCGATGTTGTGTTAATGCATTACTATCAGCTGTAGATTTTCTTAATAAGTTCACAATCAATTTTGCTGCAATAACTGGTGAAGCCTACTGCACCTCTGCAAGGATGACATATGAGCTTTTAAAACGTAATCTCTTATCTACAGTGTTTGTGGAGACCGTCTCCACTCGCTTGTTGGCTGGAATTATTTTTGTTCTCTCAGCGGTATATGCGATCGTGGTGAGTGGTCTAAATTTAGGTCAATTAAATTCCATTAAGAATGAGAAGTGACGTGTAGTAGCTTTCCGGGTTGACAAGTTATTTGTAAAACCGTATTTGTAGTGCAAGTCTTTCCTGATTCTGCATCTGTATGGCAGGCCTGCGCAATCTTGCAAGGTGTAGACAAGCTCGGTGTCGATTCATACTTTATATCCGCATTTGCATGGGTGCTGCTGATCATTATCCTCGGCTTCTTCGTCCACGTGCTGGATAACGTGATTGACACGGTTTATGTTTGCTATGCCATCGACAGGGATAGAGGAGACGTTTACAAACCAGAGGTTCATGAAGTCTATGTTCATCTACCGATTAGTCGAAATCGCAGACAAAATATTGCTCCTGGAGCTTCTGTTGTATAATAATAAAAGCATTCCTTCCTGTTGTAGTTGTGAAAATGTTCTTTTTTTTTAATGGATTGTGACTGCCAATTGGCAACTTGTGCATACATTTAACTTAACCTTTGTAGTAGAATTCTGAGGTTTTTGTTCAATACCAAAATAAAAAATAAAAAGCTGAGGTGACTATAAGAGCTTTTCCTTTCCTTTCATCAAGCTAAGTAAATCAAATCCATCCATTGTTATGGTTTATTTAGAGCAGTTTTTCACATTTCAAAATGGTTTTGTAAGTTCCAGAATTAGTTTTCTTACATGGTCCCTTGAAAAATGAGTCAGAAGACTCCTGAATCTTGTGGCAGAGACAGCTTCAGGATTGCTAATTCAGTTTGAATTTTAACTAGTTGGCTCTGTAAAATGTGTATTTGGTGATGAAGTAGAGAAATAATGGCTACACATCCATAAACAGGGTCTTCCATCCTACACCTTGCCTCATAATACAGTGATTCTGCTGCTTCTAATCGTAGGTTTTCTGAAGTTGCTGAATGATCAAAAATACAAAAATGATGAACATTAAATAAGAAGAAATCATGTAATGAAAGAGATTACTTTGAAGATCATGTTTGTAGGGACCATTTAATATAGTCAACATAGGCAAAAAAATGATCAAAATATTCTTTACATATTAATAGATAGGAACTGACTAGCTGGCCTTCAGTCCATGAACATACATAGACTGCAAGTAATAAAATAATATATATAATAATAAATAATAATATATTTATTATTATTATAATACCTATAATCTATGGATGTCCTGAAGGTCAGTCAGTTATTTCCAATAAATATTTAAGATATATATAAGAACATTTTGAATAATTCATGCTCTGACTATCACTTGTTGACTAGTGTTATTTTCTTCCTTTAAGAAAACTAGTTTAAGAACTTGCAAAACAATTTTGAAATGTGAAAAACTAGTCTAAATTCAACATAAAAGTTGATGGATTTCTGTTTGCAGGTTGAAGGAAATTAATCAGGATTGCTTAACATGTTGAAATGAAAAGCTCTTATGGTCACCAAAAATTCTATAAGGATGCCACAGCTACTATGTATTAAGAGCCTATTTTGTATATGTTTTTAGTTTCTGTTTTCTTTATATTTTTTTAAATACTAAAATTGAAATGAACACAAAAAAACAACACATAAATATAGTACGAAAACTAAAAAAATACAAAAATTAAAAAAATTATGCAAAACTGATAAAATATACAAAAATATAAATAAAAAACTGAACCAAATAAATACTAAATAACTGTCACAATTTCATAACAAAAGGATATTGCAAACAACAAAAATAAGCTACCTATACAACAAAGACAAATAACATATTACCATCAGAAAGGTTCCTCTTTTGTCATTGTAAATTAGGCTACATCTCAAAATAAGTAATCATGATTGAATTATGAACAAGCTAAGTAAATCAAATCCATCCATTGTTATGGTTTATTTAGAGCAGTTTTTCACATTTCAAAATGATTTTGTAAGTTCCAGGATTAGTTTTCTTACATGGTCCCTGGAAAAATGACTCAGAAGACTCCTGAATCTTGTGGCAGAGACAGCTTCAGGATTGCTAATTCAGTTTGAGTTTTAGCTAGTTGGCTCTGTAAAATGTGTATTTGGTGATGAAGTAGAGAGATAATGGCTACACATCCATAAACAGTGTCTTCCATCCTGCACCTTGCCTCATAATACAGTGATTCTGCTGCTTCTAATCGTAGGTTTTCTGGAAGTTGCTGAATAATCAAAAATACAAAAATGATGAACAGTAAATAAGAAGAAATCATGTAATGAAAGAGAATCTTATTTATACAAATGATACTTTAAACTTGAAACGTATGTAGAAATTTATGATTTTTTTTTCTGAGATGTTCTATCCGATCGGTTGTTCAAGATCTTTGGTCTCTATCTGAATTCAATGAAAAAAATGAGATCACTTGTTATGGACTTATTGAATATGATTATGATATAGTTCATAGTCTACAATTCTTGATCTTCAGACTCTTTATTCTTAAAAGAACATTTTGTGTAATTGATGTTTCCTATTAAAGGATGCCGAAAAAAAAGCTGTTTATTTACTTGGAGCAATTTTCCAACATTGCTTGAACCATAGATTTTGTGCACACAAGCGAATCTTTGAGGATTATTGGCAGGGAAATAAGGAGAGAAAATGTAATCTGAAGGACATCTTCTTTTCAGATACTTGCAAGCTGCACAACGACCTGAAATCATTTCTCAATATCCCAACAATAAAATTCTATTCAAATTTGTTATCCAAGTAGAGATTCTCTCAATCTTTTGTTGAGTAAGAAATCCAATTCTAGATTTTCAATTTTTGGTTTATATAGGGAGAAAGCTACTTGAAATCTTCCCAACGGCTAGATTTCACATTATGGTCTTAGATTCCAAACAAAAAAGGAAATATAATTTGGAAGAAAGACAATGAAACTACTATAATTAGAAAAAAAATCTTTAAGATTGATTGAAGCCAAAATTGGTTAATATTGATTTTGCAAAAGGACCATCTAGTGAATGAAGTATTGATTTCGAGCCATGATATGTACATATAATTTGTATTGATCTTTAAAATTTCTTCCAGACCTCTTTTCATATATAATTTATTTATGTCAACAAAGAAAATTTCGTTTCCTTTCAACAAAGGTGTTTGATTGGTTTCATTTATTGTTTTTATTTTAAAAAATAAAAAATAAAGAAAGAAAATATGTTTAATTGTATTCTGTTTAACGGAAATAGAGTAATAAAAAGATTTTGGCTTTTTTTGTATTTTGAAAACATATTTTAAAAATAAAATTTTATATATTGAATAATTATTATAATCCATTAATTAATACATATTTTTAAGGTTTATAATGTAAAGATTATGTGTCGTCTTTTTACGTAAGACTACATAATACTGTGTCATTTTGTTAAGTTAGCGGCTTATTATTATGTAAGCTTGGTATGTTTATTAGTTAAGTGAGTTTATTTCAGTTGATATAAAAATAGAGACAGGGATAGATGAAAATAACTCTCTTTTTTTAAAAAAGTGTCCCCCCGATATTTTTGTATCTCCTCTTTGTTACTGTACAGAGTAGGTTTCATTCATGGTATCAGAGCTTGATCGGTCTTGGATCGAGTTTGTTTTCCTTGTTACTGATGGTGCCAATGATCGATTGAAGGGAGTTTATCTACGAAGCCAATTTTTGTTGTGATGGGGTTTCTTTCAGTTGTATTTTGAAGATTAGGGTTTTAAGTTTTCGTCTTTCAAGCTTTGGCGATTGGGCTCGTGAAGCGTTGGCAACAGGAAAGCTTCGATTTTATAGCCATGGAAGACTCGACTACTGCATCTGTATTTGAAACGAGAGCGAAGGTCCCGAATGAGGAGAATCCACTGTACTTACAGGGGTTTGACCATCCAGGTATGGTTTTGGTTACGTTGCCTTTAACTGGAAATAATTTTTTGAGTTGAAGTAGGTCAATTAAAATAGCCTTGGGAGTTAAGATGAAGTTAGGGTTTATAGATGGAAAATGTGAAAAAATAAATATAGAATCAGGAGAGTATAATAAGTGGATACGTATATATTATATGGTAAGATCGTGGATATTGAATTCGATTTCAAAAGAAATAGTTGAAGCCTTCATATATATGGATTCCGCTAGAGAATTGTGGGTAAACCTAGAAGATAGATTCGATGAGAGTAATGACCCATTAGTGTATCATTTACAGAGGCAGGTTAGCTCTATGTCCTAAGGAAATATGACAGTAGCAAAATATTTCACCAATCTTAAGAAATTGTGGGATAAGCTAAGTTGTTTAATGCATGTTTCACAGTGTACCTGTGGAGTAGCAAGTCAGTGTGTATGTGGGATACATAAGGTTGTAGTTGAAACTGCATCTCTTAATCAATTGATGTAGTTTTTAATGAGATTAAATGAGAGTTAAGATCATATAAGGAACCAAATATTCGTTATGGATCCACTGCCTTCAATTAATAAGGCTTACTCCATGGTGTTGTGAGTAGAGAAACAGAGAGAAGTTAATTTGGGATTTGTTGAAGGAGCAGAAAACAATGCACTATTAGCAAATGTATACAGTGGCAAGAGAGGAATTGATGGAGGTGGAAAGCAGAATATGAAGCATAAGGGAGGAAACATGGATAAAAGTGAATTCTATTGTATGTATTGCAAGAGAAATGGGCATAAGAAAGATAGTTGTTTTAAGTTTAATGGAATACCTAACCGGTATAAAGAATTTCAAGCTAAGAGGGAAAAAGGGACATACAAGGATAAAGCTTTTGTAGCAAATGTTGAAGCTATTATGCAAACAGTTCAGTCTGAAGAAGATCGGGTAGAGAAAGGTAGAGGAAGTTCAAATCCTGCTTTGGGAGAGGTAGTTAGAAAGGAGCTGATGAAACTGTTGAAGCATAAAGATGCCATTGACCCTGTAATGGTGCATTTTGCTCATTTGGCTGACTTTGTAGGTACTATTTTACCTAAAGCTATGTCTTGCATTGCTAGCATAGATTCTGATTCTTAGATATTAGATACTGGGGCTACAAATTATATGTGTATAGACATCAATCTTTTGCATAACCCTGTTGAGCTTAAATCTTTTACTCTTGTATACTTACCTGATGGAAATTTGAATCATGTTCGTCATGTTGGTAGTGTTTTTCTTCCAAACAACATTGTTTTAGCTGAAACCTTACATATTCCTACCTTTAAATACAACTTGTTGTCTATATATAAACTTGTCATATTAGCCTCTATTATCTTCAAATTTTATCCTACCCACTGCATTTTACAGGACCCAAAGACTAAAAAAATTGTGGCTATTGGTAAGCTGATAGGACGGTTGTATGTTCTTAATGCACATTCTTTCTATGCAGAAATAATAAAGTATTATTTATTATGTACTGTTAGTGATACATTTGATCTTGTCAATTCTAAATCTTTGTATAAGCTGTGGCATCATAGATTAGGGCACACATTAGAAACTGCACTTAGTCGTATTACAAGTATCAATTCTAAAAATGATAAATTTGACAATGTATGTGATGTTTGTCCCCTTGCTAAACAATATAGTAGGTCTGGCCACGGTTAATAAACCGCCGGTTTTGGTTACAAAACTACCGGTTACGGTTTAT
>JAOXYD010229087.1:0-18146 GCA_028565735.1 Pinacopodium congolense
AAACTCAATAATTGGCACTTTTTTTCTCCCCCCCCCCCCATTTTTTCTATCACCCTAGATGGCCCTAGCAAAACTTTTTCAAGCCTCCATTCTTCATTTTTCATCAAACCTTTTTGAGTTCTTATGATTTCTTAACCAAAATATCCAAATTTCTGTCGATTACTTCTCATCTTCCAATATTTCCACTCATTCACGCTTCTTTTTAAATTTAGGTGGATCTTACATCTATTTTGAGGTTTCTAAATCTTGTTTTCTTATTTTTGTAGGTTCTTGTCCTCTATGGCTCTAAGGACGAAGACCATCATGAGGGAATCTGTCTATTTTGTCTAAGAAAAAGTTAGATGGTGTGTAGTAAGGAAGATAGCAACAGGTTATGGTGCTCCATTCCCCATCTATTCTAAGGAAGAAGGTGAGTGTTTTACCTTCTTAGAACTAGAACTGTTGTTGCTCCTAGATTCTTTAACGTTTAACTCTAAAAAAGGATAGGTCTTAAAGACAAAGTCTTAAAACTGAGTAAGAAGTGTGGTTAGGGAATTTTTGTTCAAAAGAATTTTGCCATATATGAAGAGCTAACAATTGCATTTTCACTTCATTGCGTTATGAATAAGTGAAACCAAATGTTTTTTAGTTTAGATTGAGAGGCCAAGCTAAATAGATGAAAAAGTGTTAAATTCGATTTTTCTTTCCACAAAATCCCATGTTAAGGATACACAATAAGAATTTCAAGTTATATCATATTGGAAAGACCTTATTAGACTGCATGACTTCTATTCCCACAATGCTTCAGATGCTTTCAATACTAGAGAAGAACATCTATTTTTACAAAATTTTATGTGTTATACCATTTTTAATATGACCCAAGGCAATAAATGTTCTTCTGAGGAAAAGATTTTTTTATGGTGTATGGATTCCAAAGTCAAGCTTTGCACATCATTTCACCTTTCATTCTTTCAATTAATTTATTGTCAAAGGGAGAAACTATTTGGGAATGGGGTACATTGCTAATACCTTAGCTCAACATTCTTCAATTGACTTTTAATTGCAATACATTGTGAGTACTTTAATGCTCTAATAGTTTTTCATGAGTATAGGTTTTTCTAAATGTTTGATAGGTGTTTCTTATGTGATACATTGATATTGATATGTTTTGAGGCTTATTTTGTGTTTTTTATTTAGCATGATTATTGTTGTTGTTTCTTTTATGTTTGGTATTGATTTTGGGTAAGAATTGATTAACCTAGGAAAAATTTTGAAGAAGCTTGGAATCAAGTAGAGTTGGAAGAAAGATGGAATTAAAAAAAGAATAAAAAACAAGCAAGAAAAAATGATTAAGAAAAAGAAGTGCAAAATACTTGCCAAATTAAGGCTTCAAACCAAGGACTTTCATGCTTGCTGATGAAGCATTTACAAAGGCTTTCCAACATTTCTATCTAATGACAGCTTCCCCAGGTGAAAGTCTAGGATCAAAATTCAAAGGTCAAATGTCAAGTGGTCAAGGTTTAAGGAAGCAGAACTCTTATAATCTTCCCTAGAGAACTAAAGGGCCAAAGAAAAAAGTAAAACCCGTCTTATATACATATTCAGCAAATTCCATTTGAAAGATAAGAGGACGGCATGAGGGATTCAGTAGCCAACATTTTTATTTTTATAGGAGAATAAAACAATGCCATAGCCACCAATCCAAGCTTTTTCTCTACCAAAGGCTTCAAGTTTCAAGCTCCAAGAGTGACAAGCAAGATTCAACATTAAGAGTTCCATCAAGTTCCATTTTTCCAAATTTGTTTCATTTTTAGTTTGTTTCATTATATTTTGTATTTTGGAGAATATGGACATAGTTGAACTTATTTCTATTATGAGTCGCTAAACTTGTTTTAGGCTTTATTGTTTAAATTATTTGTGACCATTGTGGATTGATTTATTGTTATGAATAATTGTGTTGTCTATTAAGCTTAAACCATACAACAAATCGAGAGAGTGAGTTAGGTAATTCGTGTTAAATGTACAATGAAAGTTCACATTTAATAGACCTATAGATGACAAGTTATTGATTTTTTTGGAAGATATTTCAATAGATTGATACACTACAAATAGGATATCTTTATATCTAGTTAGATGTTTGGCTTTGTATATTGAAAGATCCCAAAGTTAATCCTAATTTATTTAATTAGTCACATTTAGTTGTACCTTGAGAGAGGGTAGCTAAAATATTAGGAAATCTTAGGCCAAATAGAAATTGAATCAATCAAACAAGTGGGGAACAAATAGGGATAACGACAAGTCCTAGTTTTTACTCTTTATTTCTCCAAGTTTTAGATGACAATTTTGGAATTGTTTGCATTGTTTTTTTTTATTTTAGTTTTTTTCATTTTATTTATCTTTTTTAAATTTTCTTGAATCGGTTTCTTAAACAAATCACAACTTGAGTTAAGTGGTTCTTAAGCATAATCCTTGTGGGATTGATAACCTCTTTTTACTATAAGTTACTAGCTATATACTTGCAACTTTGAGCTAAAAAAAGGTTATTATTTTTGCAATCAACAAGTTTTTGGCACCATTTCAGGGGATTATTTGTTTACCATCTTGTTTTCATATGATTAAATGCATAACTGGCAATGAAATTGAATGATATTAGTTCAACTAGGAAAAAGGTTACTTGAGTAGTGAAGAAACACGATCTTATAAAGTTAACTTGTGATTGTATTTCTATTGAAATTGCAAATTAATTAGGATATTGCATACCTTTTCTTACTCCTTTAACGTTTGTTTGGATGCATTTCATATTAAAACTTGACTTAATTGGTAGGCTTTATTAATGAATATTAGTCTAAATAATTGTTTAGAAAGTTATGACATTGATTCACAACATAAATGAAATAAGTAATTAAATTCCTACTCAGCTAACTCTTAAAGTGACAAATAAATAAAAAGAAATAGGAGTTAAAGAGTATAGCCAAATGCTAGTTGTGAGCTATATTTTGGCTGAGTAAAAAGGCATATGCCTCTAAAAACATGTACTGGTGGATATGAAACTCACCACCAAATAAAGCTAACTAACCAAACTAACTATATAGTAGGGCAAGTTAAGGTTGAGGTCTTAGAGAACTAGTAGTGTTTTTTAGTTATTCCTATTAATGTGCAAAGGAAAAAGAAAATAAAATAAAGCCCATAGATGAAAAGGAACTAAAATAAATGACAAGAAAGTTATTGAAAATTCCAGAAGACAGAATAAGAAAACAAATAATAAGAAACAAATAAAAAATACAAAAACATGGAAAAAATATTTTTAGATTCATGAATTACAACTAATCATAGAAATCATATAAATTGTGATGTGTCTAAGATTCTAGTTTATAAACACAAACAAGTTCTTGTGTCCTACATTCTTCTAATTTTAGATAAGTCCTATATGGTTCAAAACTTATCTCTAGTTGTGTGATAACCTATAATAAGCTCTTTAGATTTCTTGACATAATAACATTAAGAACTAGGGAATAGCTAACCCGAGCCATAATCACTTAGGCTCAGACTATGTAACTTAGAGAATTAAAACCCTAGGTTAAGTTGATTAAGTTTTCCTATCAATTCAATTAACCTTTAGTCACTTGTGGTAATCATTAACAACAATTATGAATCAAAAGTTCAAACCTTGCAATTGAATTAAAAATTACTGATATGATGATCAATCCTACCTATAATCCATATTTCAAGGCATTTACTTAGAGTTCCCATTTAATCATAGTATAAAAAAAATCCATTCAATTAAAGTACAATTATCACAACTATAAGTCATTAATCCATAAGATATCTTTAAACAAAAAAGAAAACTAAGCTAATAAACCCAACTTAACAAGATAAAAGATAAAAAGTCAAAAATAATAAAGGAAATAATAAGAACAAGGTTGGAATTTAAATAAACAACACTATATTAACATAAACAAAGGTGTAACAATTATTTGTCAAATTCTAAGCAAAATAGAGAAAATCACATAAAAATAAATAAACAACAAGGAAAGCATAAAGAAAACTATAGATCAACACCTAAAACAACTAAACTAAGAATAGAATAAAAAAATATAAGAAAATAGTTTACAAAACCCTAAAAGCTAAGAAAACAAAAAGAAAACATAATTGCCTAATATGAAGCCTAAAAACTACTAAAAGGCCTTCAATCATTCCCTCATATGCCTCCTCTAGGGTTTAGAACATTTAGAGAGTCAAAATTCGAGGCTAGCCTTCTTTTTTTCTTTTCCTAGATGTTCAATTATGATTTACTTATCTTCAATGGCCCCGTACATAAACCACTATTGAAGGATATGGAATTCGTCCACCAAAAGTAGTTAGCTCATCTACCAACTACCCTTGCATCAACCATTATTAATGGCTATGTCGGGCCTCCTCTTCCTCTTTTTGCTATAATTTTTCTCCAAACTTGGTCTTTTTAACTTGTGTTTATGTCTTAAAATGAAATCGACATGTAAACTCAAAAGGAATACAAATTAAGCATTTGAACATCAAAATAAGGATTAAATCACTTTAAAACACATATGGAAGTACCATAAAATGCATCCCTATCAAGTAACCCTACACTTGAACTATTGCTTATCCTTAAGTAATCACTTAAACATTCTACTTTTCAGAATCTCAATTAAAATTCAAGAGCTATTTTGATATAAACAAAAATAAATTCATGCCTTTGACCTAATTCATAAATCTCAATAGCATCATGACAAATACATCGTTAAACATATGCAAATCACATAAAGTTAATAAAAAAATCAACCCAATATGCGTAATACCAAATGTTCAAATCATTTCTCATAAGACATCATATGAATATGGTCAAGGATGTTCAAAATACACAAAAACACAACACAATTTACATATTGGGTATTAAAGTGACGTAATTTAACTTTTTTACACAAAGATAAACTCCTTGTCATGATTGCCCTTATTAGTTAGGATACTTCTTTTTAGCTTGATTGAGATGAAATTTAATTTTTTTATGTGGAGGTTAATATTTTTTCAAGAACACCCCTAGTTACTAGGTTAGATCACACTCCTAAATGACTGCTCACAACAGTCATAACTTCAAACTTTTCAATGGTTTGAAGATAGTAGAGTGATTTTTGCTCACTTATTCACTATACAAACACATTTTTCACACATTTTTATTTTTAACACATTATTTTAAAAACCCCATTCCAAATTTAAATGAACAAACATAAAAAATGTACTTAAGCACTTAATTTCATAGAAAAAAAAGTCACTAAATACATGTAAGCACTCAAAAGAAAAAGAAAAAAATGAAAAACATTAGGGGTTAGAAATCATTCAAGAATCTATCAATATTAACTAAATCAAAAGCATTAATTTCATTCAAATACCAAAATTACCAATTAACTAAAAATCAAGATCATTTTATGCTAAGACATTCAAATAATCATAATTGAACTCATAATAACTCAAGTGTATAAAAATTTGAATCTTGTTCCCAACTTCCACACTTAAATTAGACATTGTCCTTAATATTATAAAATCAATGAATGTATAAAGAGGGATAGAACAAGAAAACTCCATTAATAAATTAAATAATAAAGTCCTTAATAGAGAGATAGCCAACGCTTTTGCTCCCTATACGACAAAACAATGAAAATAAAGTGAAAGCATTTAAATAGAATGCAACTAAGATCTAACTAAAAAAAATGCACAAAAACTTAAAGAAAGATTGGGTTGCTTCCTAACAAGCGCTAGTTTTAGGGTTTTAGCTTGAAACTTGTCACCTACACTACCTAATATCAAATGAAATCTTACGCCCAAAAAGAAATAAGCATAAAATTGTTTACTTGTTCTCAATACACTAACAGTATATAGGTTGTAACTTATAGTTGAATAAATATTGATGCCATAAGGATTGAATATAGACACCTTACAGTTAGGACCAAAAATATATAATAAATACTTATATTATAACAAGTATTTCACATTGTGAATTGTACTTTATTTAACGAAAACCAAAAATATAGAAACTGAAAATTAAACTAAACTAGGGAATTCAATGAATCAAACTGCATAAGAAATCAAAATAATCAAATTTCTTAATAATGAATATCTAAGGGTTATTCCATACTTGCATGTCTTCCTTTTTCATTATTGATTTAATTGTGTTTGATCCTAGGCATCCAACGATTTTATTATCCTCGCTTGAGATCTAATCAATTAGTAATAATTGAAATACTTACAAGCTGAATTTCAACCTCTCTATTCACAATATTAATCCTAGATATGAAATTGGATTTGAAGTAATTCAAAGGGAAATTAAAATCTCTCTTCATTCACTTTTTAATCTATTAAACGTTGGTCTGTTAACTCAATAACTTTTTACGTACAGCCTAAGTAAAAATAATCTCTCAATTTAAAGTGATTATAGTCTCATTAATTAATATAAAAAACACGTGCATTAAATTAATAAGATAAAAGTTGGATAATAATTTAATAATCAATGTCAACATATAACTATATAGATTAAAAATCAAAAGGGAAGCAATGGAAAGATAAATAGTTGATGAATGTTGAAGCCTTTGCTGGAAAATCTAGACATCCCCTTGAAGCTTGAGTTCTCCACCGTGATCTTCAGTACCTTGATGCTTTTCTCCTTCAAAAGAATTTGTATTTCTGTCTTAAATGTCTGTTGGTCTTAGAATGATGACCTATAGGATTTTCCACATCTTACCAGTCCAAAATATCATAGAACCTAACTTGAACACGTCATCCCAAAAAACCTTGAAAAGTCTTTTGTCACTATAGTGACCCAGGTGTTGCTCCAAGACTCCATCTTTCACTCCTCTTGGCCTCTTAACTCAATTCCACATGATAATATGATAAAATTCTTATCCAAAATCATAAACATCACACTAAAACACTTAAGCATTAAAAAAACATTATAATAACATTAAACTAAGTCTAGAACATGTATTTTTCATTCTAAACATGTATAGTAACACACTAAACCTTTGTGGAAATAAACTCTAATTCAACCCTATCAAAATTCATTGATGAGCCTAGAAAAATTTCCCTTAAAAACAGTTAGATGTCTCATAGTGTTGTCAAGGTGGAGCCACATTGCTTCTACATCATAGTCCAAGGTCCGCTCTCTGATATGAACATTCCCCTTTATCCAGTAGGGTTTTCCTTGTTAAGTAAGTAGCAGGTGTCGGGGTTGTTCTTCTAACTCATCACTTTCCCACTTCAACTTACTTGAACATAAATATTTCAAAAATTTAGTACCTAGTGACTCTTCATCTTTCTTCTTCTTTCTCTAGGAAATTGTAAAGGAAAAGAAGTTAAAGTTGGTTAGCAATACCAAATGATGGACTACTTACCTAAAGGGGTCTTGCATCCTCCTTTTTTTCTCGACCGCTTGCCATTTCCTCTCCTAAATTCTTTTCCTCTTCCTCCTTCTCTTTCAAGTGCTAAAATTATTATCCACTCCTTAATGAAGTGGGGTACACCTCCTCTTTAAGGGCTCCCTTTGGTTGGCTAAGAATGATTGTATAAATTTAGGCTTCTATGCCCTCAATTACTTTTGCCAATTGGTTTAGTTGACATTCCAAGTTCCTCAATCTGCTCCTTGTTTCCTACTAAAATTGAAGAATGCTCATCGTGAAACTCTTTAAGATCTCCTCCATGGAAAATCAACTAAATAAACTGAAAATTAAACTAAACTAATGAATTCAATGAATTAAATGGCATAAGAAAGAAAAACAATGAAATACCTTAATTATGAAGACTTAGGAGTTATTCTATCCTTGTTTATCTTCCTAGAAAATTTGGACAAGCCCTTGAAGCTTGAACTCTTCACCTTGATCTTAAATTTCTTGATTTTTTTCCTTCAAAACCACTTATATTTCTGTCTTCGAAGCTTGTTTAGCTTATAATGCTGGCTTATAGGGTTTTTCGACATCTTCCCATCCTAAAATATCATAGAACCTAAGTTGAACATGTCACCCTAAAGAATATGGAAATTGTCAAGTTGCTATAGTGAACTGGGCTTAGCAAAGTCTTATACCATTATAGTGACCGAGGTGTTGCTCCAAAACTCCATCTTCCACTCCTCTTTTGGGTGATCCCATTGTTCTCTACTCCTTAATGAAATTGGGTACACCTAGTCCTTAGGGCCTCCCTTTCGCTAGCTAAGAATGATTGTATAAATTTAGGCTTCTATGCTCTTGATTACATCTATCTATTGGTTTACTTAACATCCCAAGTTTTTCAACCTACTCCTTATTTCCTATTGAAATTGATGAACACTAATGGTCATACTCTTTACGATTTCCTCTAAGGACATCCCATTAGTTATAGAAATTGAAAATTAAACTAGGCTAATGAATTAAACTGAATTAGAAAGAAAAAATCATAAAATCACTTAATGATGAAGACTTAAGGGTTATTTTATACTTTGTTCTCTTCCTTTTACATTATTAATTTAATTGGGCTTAATCATAGGCATTCAATGATTTTATTATCTCGCTTGAGATATAATCAATTAATCTTAATTGAAATACTTACAACATAAATTGAAACCTCTCCATTTATAATACTTCTCCTAAATATGCAATTGGATTTAAAGTAATGTAAAGGGAAATAAAGAATTAATTAAAGTCTTCTTCAATCAATTTTTAATTTATTTATTGCAGGTTCATTAACTCATGAGCTCTTGATGTGCAACCTAACTAAAATAAATTAAAGTAATCTTTCAATTTGAAGTAATTATAAGCTTAACAGTTAACATGAATTATCATGTATTAAATTAATAAGGTAAAAGTTGGATAACAATTCAAGAACAAACCCGAAACTAGATTTAGCAATTAATAATCTATGTCAACATATAATTGTACATATTGAACATCAAAAGGGAAGCAATGGAATGATAAATAGTTGATGAATGGTGAAGCCTTTGATTAAAAATCTATTCAGCCCCTTGAAGCTTGAGTTCTCCACCTTGATATTTAGTTTCTTGATGTTTTTCTCCTTCAAAACCACTTATATTTCTATCTTTGATGTTTTTTGGGGTTAGAATGGTGTCTTATAAGGCTTTTCCACATTTCCTAATAAAAAATATAATAAGACCTAACTTACACATGTCATCTCAAAGAATCTAGAAACTGTCTAGTTGCTATAGCGACCTGAGCTTAGTAAAGACTTTTGACTTAATAATGACCTAGGTGTTGCTCCAAAACTCCTTGTTTCAGTCATCTTGGCCTCCCAATTCAATTCCATGTGAATTTGCACTATATATTCACCCCAATATGATAAAATTCTTGCCCGAAAACACAAATGTCACATTAAAATAATTAAGCACTAAAAAATGTTAGAATAAGAACAAACCAAGTCTAAAACATGTATAGTAACACACTAAACCTCTTTGGAAATAATATCTAATGCAACCCTATGAAAATTTATAGATGAGCCTAGAAAAATCCCTTAGAAGCCACAAGATGACTTATAATGTCAGAAAGGTGGTGGCACACTGCTTCTCCAACATAGTCCAAGGTCAACTCACTATTAGGGAGATTCTTATTCATCCAGCATGGTCTCCCTAGTTATTTAAGCAATGGTTGTGAAGGCCCTTCATCCTACTCTTCACATTCTCAGTTATACTTGTTAGAAAATTTAGCACTTTTAACTCTTCCTCTTTCTTCCTCTCTTCTTCTTCTTCTTCTTCTTTCTCCTATAAATTTCTAGGAAAAAGAAGTGAAAGCTAGTTAGAAATAAGAAATGATGGACTAATTACCTTAAGAGTTATTGCGTTCTCCTTTTCTTGAGAGACAACCTTTTCCCATCTAGCTTCTTTTGCTCTTCCTCCTCCTCTTTCTAGTGCTCCCATTGTTATCCACTCCTAATGAAATAGGGTATTCTTCCTCCCTAGGCCTCCCTCTAGTTGGCTAAGAAATCATTGTAGGAACTTAGGTTTCTATATTCTTGATTACATCTACTAATTGGATTAGTTGTCATTATAAGTTCCTGAAGTTGCTCTTTGTTTCCTACAAAAATTGAAGAATGCTCGTGGTCATACTCCTTAAGATCTTCTCCAAGGACATCCCATCAATTCTAGAAACTTATAATTAAACTTAAGAACTCATTGAATTCATCTACATAAGAAAGCAAAACAATTAAATCACTTAATGATGAAGACTTAAGGTCTATTCTATCCTTACTTATTACATTATTAATTTAATTGCACTTGATCCTAAATATCTAATGATTTTATTACCCTCACTCGAGATCTAATCAATTAATCCCAATTGAAATACTTATAAGCTAAATTGAAACCTCTTGGTTCATAATACTACTCCTACACATGCTATTAGATTTGAATTAATCCTAAGGAAAATAAAGAAGTAATTAAGATCTCTCTTCAATCACTTTTTAATCTATTAATTGCAGGTCCATTAGCTCATGAACTCTTGATATGCAACCTAACTAAAATAAATCAAAACAATCTTTCGATTTGAAGTAATTATTAGCTCAGCAATTAACATTAACAATCATGTATTAAATAAAAAATATAAACATTGGATAATAATTCAGGAACAAACCCTAAACTAGATTTAACAATTATAATCAATGTCAACATATAATTGTATAAAATAAAAAATCAAAAGGTAAGTAATGGAAATATAAATAGTTGAACGTTGAAGTCTTTTGTTAGAAAATCTATCCAACCCCTTGAAGCTTGAGTTCTCCACCTTGATCTTCAGTTTGTTGATGTTTTTCTCCTTCAAAACCACTTATACTTCTATCTTGGATGTTCTTAGGGCTTAGAATGGTGGCTTATAAGGTTTTTCCACGTCTTTGTAATAAAAAATTATCATTGAACCTCACTTGAACACGTCATCCAAAAGACTCTTGAAACTGCATAGCTGTTATAGCGACCTAAGCTAACTAAAGTCTTTTGCCGCTATAGTGACCCAGGTGTTACTCTAAAACTCCATCTTCCACTTCTCATGGCCTCCTAACTCAATTCCATATAAAATTGCATTAGATATTCACACCAATATGATAAAAATTCATACCCAAAATCACAAACATCACACTAAAACACTTAAGCATTAACAAAAACATTATAATATCATCAAAAAATACTAAAACAAGCAATTTTCATCCTAAACATACATAGTAACACAGAGAGGTGGAGCCATATTGCTTCTCCACCATAGTCCAAGTCCACTCTCTACTATAGACATTCCTAGTCATCCAACATGGTCTCCCTAGTTGTTTAAGTGATAGGTGTCGGGGCTCTTCATCCCGCTCTTTACATTCCTAATTACACTTGCTTAGACATATCTATTTCAATAATTTAGCACCCTGTGACTCTTTCTCTTTGTTCTTCTCTTCTTCTTCTTCTTCTTCTTCTTCTTCTTCTTCTTCTTCTTCTTCTTCTTCTTCTCTTCTTCTTCTTCTTCTTCTTCTTCTGCTTCTTCTTCTTCTTCTTTTTTCTCATGTAAATTTCTAGGAAAAGGAACTGAAAGTTGGTTTGCAATACCAAATTATGGACTATTTACATTAGGAGGTGTTGCATCCTCCTTCTTTTCTTGAGGGATCACCTTTTCCTCACCTATCTTCCTTTTCACTTTCTCCTTCTATTTTGGGTGCTCCCATTGTTCTCCACTACTAATGAAACCTAGGGTACACCTCCTCCCTACGGCCTCCCTTCGATTGTTTAAGAATGATTGTAGAAACTTGGGCTTTTATGCTTTCAAATACATCTGCTAATGGGTTTAGTTGACATTCCAAGTTCTTTAAGATGCTCCTCGTTTCATGCTAAAATTGCAGAATGCTCATCATCAAACTCTTTATGATCTCCCTTAAGGAAATCCCACTAGCTTATGGTGGTGATGGTAGAGGCTACAAGCATAGGTTGGAAGTGAGATTAAAATAGGTAGCACATTGGTAAAGAATTGAATCTATACTACAACATATCTTATAAGAAATGAGAAGTAAAGGTATGGTAACCCAAAAAAGAGCAAACATCACATACATTAGCTACTTCTTGATCCCTACTCATTTGTTCCATTAAGGATGGGATTCACCACTTGGTGCTCTAACTTATAATGAGCCATCACCATGTTAAGTTTTTAAAATATGAAAAAGCCTTAAAATAAAAACAAAAAGAAAACAAGATGACAAAGATTAAAAATATTAAAATTAAAAATAGCAAAAGAAATAGCTAAAACATTAGTGTCAGTTCCTTAGCAACGATGTAAAAAGTTGATGGATTTGTCACTAAAGATTAAATAATAAAATACATAACTAACCTAACTAACTTGTTTTAGGGCAATACATGGATGATCCCACAGAAAACTGGTAGTGTTTTTTAGCTATTCCTAACATTGTGTAAAGGAAAAAGAAAATAAAATAAAACCACTAGATGCGAAGAAATTAAAATAAACAAAAAGACAATAAAAAAACTTAATTGGACAAAATAAGAAAGACAATAACAAGATACAAATAACAACCATGAAAAGTTGAGCTTAAAATATTACTTAGTTTCATGAGTTGCCACGGATCATCAAAAATATATAAATTCTAAGATGATAGCCTATAGATACAAACAAGCCCTTGAATCCTAAATTCATCCAATTTTAATTAATTCATACACAATAGAAAACTTAACCCTAACTTCATGAAAATCTAGAATAGGCTCTCAAGGTTTAGACGCAAAAGCATTAAGAATTAAGGAACAATTGATGAGGCTATAGCGAACTATCAAATAATAAACCTAACTATACCTAACTATATACCTAGGGTGAGCTAGTGTCGAATCCATAGGGAGTTAGGGGATACTGTTATTTCCAATGCTGTAAAGAAAGAAAAATGAAAACCCTTAGATGTAAAAAGAACTAACATCACTAAGATGCAAAAAAAATAGCAAAAAGAACAAAAATAGAGAAAAACATAATAAACAAACAGCAATAACAAAGAAATGAGTCGAATGTATCATCGGGATTCTAGAATAACTATTGATCCCTGAATCTAGATACAAGGTGCTCTAGCTAAGTTGCTAGTAAATAGGTTTGAACAAACTCTCAAACCCTGAGTTCCTCTAACTTAGATAAATCTAACAAACTCTAGAAAAGCCTCTATATTCACTATAAAATAGAACAAGGTCCCTAGATTTAATATAGAAGACGTATTAGGTATTAAGAAATGACTAACTTAAGCCACTAACATACAATCTGGAAAAGTAACCTAAAGGTAAGGAAACCTAGACTAGTTGGTTAAGTATCATAACAAATCCAGCTAACTTATTTTTTCCTTTTGGAAATCACGAACAATAATTATATATCACATGCTCAATCCTAACATTTAAATTAGGAAATTACCTAAAGGATGGTCAAGCCTAAAAATAATACCTAATTCATGTCATTTAACCAAAGATCTAAACCAACCTAATCTTAAAAACATTAACTAAATTCAAAGAAAAATATATTCTAAAAATTAATCATCCTTTATCCTTCCTATACCTTCAAACCCTTAAACACCTTTCTAAACATAATTAAATTAACAAAAACATAAATTTAATAAATTTAAACCATACTTAATTAAATAAAACCATTCGAAAAATAAAAATAACAAAGTTACAAAATAAAACTAAGCATTTCATTACTAAAATTCGAAGTTTAATAATAAATTAAATCAAACATTAAAACTAAGAAAGCATTAAAACTAAATCAATAAACATCAAAGCATTCGACCAAATTAACATAAGCATATAAACATAATGTGTTAGAAACTTAAAAACCAAAGCTATGTCTAATAAGAGAATTGAAGAAAAAAAAACTAAAAGCAAAAGAAAATGGCCATGAAAATCAAGAGTTGTCCCTCCAAGAAAAACACCAAGGAGCTTTCCAAATGATGAAGTCATCCCTCTCTAAGTAAAACTCTAAGGACCTCTCCAAATGATGAAGCCGTCAACTCAAAGTAAAACTCCAAGGAGCTGCCCAAATGATGAAGAGCTCCACTCCAATATATATATTGCCGAATTTGGTGTGAGTGGAGAGCTCCCCCTATAATCAAAGTCATCCCCACCAAGAAATCTTTTCATTCATGTCTTCATGCCGACTTCACTTTAAAAGCTTCCAATAAGAGTGCTCTAGGATTATTGTTGTTGAAAACACAAAGGAATGCTTCCCAACAAATGGTCAAAGTTTTATGCTAAAAGTTTGCTAACACCCCCCACCTTCAAACCTACTTCATCATTTATTTTTTTCTTCTAACTTCTCAAGATGGAAGCTCTTTTTTTTTGTTTTCATCATCTTTCTTAGCTGTCTCCTATAGAAAGTTTTCTAATTGTTTTTTTTTCTCTAGGGTTCCATGTCTTCCAAAACGAGAAAGGCCCTTCCTTTAACATTTTTTATTGGGTCATTTTATGCTCATCTCCATTTAATCTTAGTGACATCATTTTACGTGTCAAGTTAGGCTCTCTCCTTTAATTCCACGTGCTATCGATTTAAGCTATGTAGAGCCTTGAATGTTCCACCTTGAAAGATCTCCCTTTAAAGCCTTTGATGCTGTATTCAAGCGACCAGTCACTTGTCCTCCCCTCTATTTAAGCACATGTCATGCTCCTTCTTTAGACATATAAATTAGATGCCATTTTATAAGAGCATCAAGTGTATCCAATTGCCATTTCAAGAGAGCAAGTCACATGTGATGAACATGAAATACTCTTTGCTCAATCTATAATTTGGATTTTTTATCTTTTCTTTTCCAATCATCATATTTTAATCATAATAAGTAAATAAACCTATCATTAACTACAATATAACACAAATTAAGCACTTTTACATAAAAAGTAAGAATGAAGTCAAATGAAATAACTTATAAAAACTTAAATGTTGGCCGTATGCCACTTAAGAGGGTATTAATTAGGTTATTAAGAATTTTCTCTATGTTACTAATCTCATTATTTTAACAATTTATTAAACCTAGAAGACAAATAATAAGTTAATTGATTAAATTAAGAATAACATAAACATTGTAAAATAAATGCATAAAAGTAAAAGAGTAGGGAAGAGAAATACTTCACGATTTATTCTAGTTCGAAGCTATCCACATATCCCTACGTCTAGCCCCCAACACCACTGTTAAGATTTTGTTCATATTGAAACCAATTGAGAGTACAAAATTCACAAGACAATCTTTATTTAAGCAATGAAGGATAGCCTTTCACTTCTCCTTTTATAAGGCTAAAAAATAACCTCACCACAGTCCCTTTTCAAGGATAAGGAATAACCTCACTACACACCTTCCTTTTTCAAAGCTCAAGAATAACCCTTATAATAATTGATTTTTAGTTTTCCAATCCCCCACAAACAACCTTAGAAAGTGTCACTCAATTGACTCACCAAAGTGTTTAGGGGCTCATACAAGATCTAAGAATGAATGCACTATAAAACTAATACAACTTCATAAAAACACTCAAAACACTTGTATAGCACTTTCATTACTTCTTAGATATATAAACAACACAAAGCACGCCTATTTATACTCTATTTAAGGCCTCATAGCCATTTCCCAATGTTCACGTAACGTTATCATTCATTTATTAATTTTACCATTGTTAAACTAGCGATTGCCCATCATCTAGCTACAAATATACTTCATTCAGTTCATTGAGTCAACACTATCTATCAACCTAACATTGATCGGTTTACTAATACACTACATTCGGTCGACCTAACATATATCAGTCAACTTATACACTACATTCAGTCAACCTAACATCTATCGGTTGAACGATACACATTAGTCGGTCAACCGATCCCTCTCAGATCCAATCGCTCCATCCCATCTTCTCCCAAAACCATTCAAAGCCAATTACATTCACTCCTTAACCAAATCCATCAAATTTTAACTCAATAAAATCATTAGAAAATATTTTTTTATCACATTTCACACAAAATATTATAATCTTACCATATTTCCTTAACACTTTAACCTAACCATCTTATTCACAATGAATTCAACTTAAATCCATACAACTCCAATGTAACCATTTTACCAAAACACTAGTCATACTAATTCCTCAATTCATCAAATCATCAAAAGGATTTCCACACACATAAAAGCACATATAATACATCTTGATTATACATCTGATATGAAAATATTAAACATGAATACAATATGCATGGTTTGGCCCTTTCAACACAATAGTAAGACTAAGAGAAAACTTACACAAAACCTACTAAATTTTACTCTTGAAGTTGATATTCTATCTACAATCTTCAAGTTAGTCTCTAATTCTTCTCTTGTCATCAAGATGGTCTTCAACCACATCAAAAACTCTAAGCAAGGATTTCACATCCATGCACTTCAAGTTTCAGTTAAACACTTCAAAATTTGTTTTCTTCAAACCTATGTTAACTATTCTTACAAACTTTACAAACACTTTGTCATCTTCAAAATGAAGGTGGAACCAACTATTGGTTTAACAATTTCCACCTTATACATATAACACACAAGTTATACATGCAAACCAAACCCCCTATACATGCAAACATTCTTACCACTTCTAATATCAATTCTATTATTCTCCTCCTTTTGTAATTATCAAAATAGACACACCTAATTAAAAAAGATATAAAGCTTAAATATAAAATTTCTCACAATATAATACCAATATTTAAGCATAGGTCATATATAAAGGATACAAGCATCTTCTCCCTTTAATTTCAAAGTAGAATTTGATACCAACACAAATCATACCTTAATTTTCAATGACACTGCCCTATAATAATATATATGAAAACATACCAAAAGATAAAAAAAATTGAAGCAGTGACCAAAACAACCAAATCTCATGTCAAAATGTATTAGTCATGCAATCAAAACAGATACCAATTATTATGAAAAGGGGATTACTACTAAAAAATCATAGACTTTAAACCAAAATTATTGAAAATAGGACTCATCTATACCAATTGCTAAAAAAGAACGATACAAGACTTGAAACCAATTGTTAGAAAATCGAGCTTGATACCAATTATTAATGTTGTTCTTAATGAAACCCATTTTTCAAAACAAAGTACCACTTATTAACAAAAGCATCATCTTACACCAACAGTTGATAGAAATTTTTTAAAAAACTAATGTGTTAATTCCGATTATGAAAAAAATTATTAAAAACGACGATTGATCTCAATTAATTAAAAAAAGGCAAGTATGATAATACCAATTGTTAATAAAGTTAAAAAACAAATATATAATGTTGTTCAACATCATCAATTGGCAAGTATATTATATCAATTGTGTGTAACAAAACTCATATCATTTTATCAAAAGAGATACTTCACCTTTATACATGGCCAGAAGTAAAGAACCAAATTTTAAATTCACACTACAAGATTATACACTAGATGCAAACAATTGCAATACACCAATTTAAATTGCATCATACTTTACACCAATTGTTAAGAGTCTCAGCTCATCAAAACTCTACCAATGACTCCATCAAAATTCATGGAATCTCGATTTTCAATAAATCAAACTTTCACTGCAAAACATAAGATGCATGCGAAGGTTCATAAAATGTCAAATCATTGAACCACAAATGCATTCATGCTTGACTTTTAAAATACTCATGGAATAAATAATCAAAGATAAACTTTTGACATAAAATTATGACATTTAAATGAAGTTCCATGCTCCCCCTAAAAAGAAGGATAATGCTTCAAAACTAAAAGTTTCTAACATATATGATTAAAGTATCAAATTTTAATAAACCCTTTTTAAAATTTCAAACGTCATTAATTTCAAAAAATTATTCATTCTTTGAAAATCATTCATTTGCAAAGACTTTAATGTCATGCTCAAAATATCAGCATTAGATTTTCTAAAAACCAAAAGTCATGTCATGAATTATTGAAAACCTCCTATAGGAGATCTTAACATAAAATGTATGAAGTCTAAATTTAAATCTTTAATGAATCTTGAAACCTTTTCTATTAAAATATTACTGCTTTTCAAACCCCTTGGAATAACCTAATGCATGGGGACAAAACATCTAGCCTTTTTTAATAATTTTGTAAAAAAAATCCTCAAAACTCCCAAGCTCTCTCTGAATGAAAATAATTTTTCTTAAA
>JAOXYD010229098.1:0-18146 GCA_028565735.1 Pinacopodium congolense
ATCAATTAAACAATTAAACACTGAATTAGGGGTCATAATTCAACAAATTAACCATAAAATTCATATCAATTTGACCCCTATCAACGATACCTCAAACAATTTAAGTTTATTATAGGTTGAGATGAAGAATTTTATCAAGATATTGTAGAATTAATTAATTCTTGTGCAAAAGATGTTGGATTTAGTAGAAAATTTTCTAAAGGCTATTAATATGAGAGAAAGTGACATGCTATTGAAGCTTAAGGTGGTTAAGGAATATCTTAAGGGATAAGAGATAGTTGATACTATTAAATTATAACACTAGAAGAGAGATGGAGCTTGAAACATTACATGTATCCTTAATAAGATATTTTGGTATAATATTTTAAAAGACGTAGATAAATTCAATGGAAAGGATGTTGAAGCAAAATATCAAGGTGAGAAACTAAAGGTTCTTAAAGACCAGTAAAATTCATATGAATAGCAAGTGGTTAAAATATTTGAAATATTAGCTTTAGCGAAGGCAGAGTTAGATTTGTTATTTATGAAAGTTATTTCTTTAAAAATGTCTCATGAAGAGCTCAAAAGTCAAATTCTAACTCTTCCTTATGGAACGAAATCTTATTTGAGATGAAGAATTGTCTTAGAATTAAGATTGATGGACTTTAAAAATTTTTGAATTTTATTGCTTCCAAGAAGGAAACCATTGCCCACTAAATTACTTCTTATGTGAACATGATTAAAGAATTAACATATTAGCACTCTAAAGGTTTGAAGCTTCATTATACAATTGAGAGTCCAAAGAAGTAGAAGAGCAGTTTCAAGAGGCAATTCAAATAATCTCTAAAAAAGATGAATAAAAACATATATGAATGAGAAACTAAACACATTAAGGGTCAAATAAAGAATATATAAATAATCGACTTATGAGGCATCTACTGTTGTTGATGGTTAAAAAATTAAGGTGTAAGGAACCTTATTGAAATTGAATCATTCAAAGAAAATTTGAATAATTACAGTTGGAATCTATTTACTTTGAAAATGAGAGAAAAGGCATGATTAAAGAAAATTTGAAGATCTTACATATGAGTCAAAGATTTGTGATCTAGAAGCAAAACACTCCATAATTAAAAAATGTAGATAATTAAGAACAAAACAAATGATGGAGAATAAACATTAAAAAAGTTCAAAAAATAGAAAGATGAACATAAAAGGAAAATCAAAAGAAAAGATCAGGCTGTGAAGAGGAAAGATATGTGAAATAGAAAAAGAGGGGATTGCGTGCAATAGAAAATAAAAAAGGGAAGCAATAAGAAAACAAAAAAAGAGGGAATAACATAATTAGAACTTAAGAAAATTAATGGAAAAGAGAGTAGATATTAATAAGAAAATAAATAAAGTAAAAGAAGCACAAATAAAAATGAGTGAGAGTAGAGGGGGAGCAATTGAGATGGACGATGGTGACAAGAGAAAAAAGTGTTGAAAATTGGATAGATATATGATTACTAGGATTTTTTTGTCATTACATTTTAAGTATTCTTTTTACCCAAGGATAAAACCACAAAATAGAGGTTTAGAGGAAATTAGAAATCATAGTTAAGGTTAAGGAATAAAACTCACATGATTCTTTGAGAGTGTGATTAAGATAGTTAAGATTTAGATGCCTAATCATAACCAATTTCATCTAATAGAGAGAATATAGAAAAGGGGAAGATAGTGAAGAAGAAGATAGTGAAAAAGAAGAATAATTATACTAAAAGATAAACTCTCTTTAGTTGGCTTCTTATTTAATAAATTGACCGGCTTGCATCATAGCTATCAGCTTTGAAATTTCTAGCTTCTTTTATTTATTTTAATAATCTAATTGACTAGTTCCCAGTAAACCCAATTGAATTAATCAATATAGTTTAATTGTTTTTATCATTTCTTAGAACATATTCATAACTCTTATAGTCCATATGTATAGCAGAAGAACATGTCATATTTTAAACCATTTGTTAGTCCATGTCATTGTAAAAAGAAGAGCTTTTTATCCCCAGTATATCTAATGGAGAACTCACATTTATTATCATATAAAAAAATGACCTAGAAATGCGTGTATGTTTTATATTCTTATAGGTCATATTCATATGTTTCATCCTCTTGAATAATCTTATATAAAATGTTAGCTTTTTGGTGAATATGGGAATATTAATATAAATTGGCTTTTAAAGTAATGTGTGATTATTAAAAAAGATCTAAGAATTAACTCCTATAGACTACTAACTAAAATATATAGATTTTTTTCAGATGTCAATAACAAGTGGTATAAAATGAATAATAACAATTGATATCACCTCCATTGGTAACAAATATGGGACATCCATGATATGTTTAATATATGACTTTTAAAGAGAAAGTCATAAAAAGCCATCATATGAGCCAAGTAAAATTGGTTAAAAAAAATGGTGCATTTTTAAACAAGTGAAAGAAAAAAGAGGTAATCATTTATGAAATGTAAAAAGAGTTTAGCATTTTGTATTTTTCATAATGATTCTATTTAAGCATATTGGCTTATCATATATAGTTAAGGGGAGAAATCATTGTTGTATATAACCAAGGAAGAAAGATTTATATTTAAAATGATATATAACCTCTTGGCAAGTTGTTCATTTCTTTGATAAGCATTTTTCATGGACACTTTACCCATCTGACATCCTTTTAATGTTGACAAAAGTGTGAGAAATTGGTGATATGAATCTTGATCTTTATAAATAAATGATGAATGAATTAGGGGGAGATTGCATTACATATTATATTGACTTAGGGGGTTTTATTTAATGTTAATTATTGTCTCCAATATCAATAAATACTTTTTTCACCATAAAAGGAGAGATTGTTTTACAAAGAAAAGTCCTAACCTATGGTTTTTATGATAAGCATATTATTTTTATTAATGAATTTACTTTTGGTGATACTAGTAACTTTAGTTATAAAGGATTTACTACTATGTGAAAGATCAAATACGATAAAAGCAAAAGGTAAGAAAATGAGTTAATTGAATTAATTGAGCATTCAAAGGTGAATAAAAAGTGCAACTCCATATATGCATGCTCACAACTCTGTGATAACTTCATATTTGAATCATAGGAAGTCATATCATCAAGAAAAATATTATGTCTAATGTTAGGCCATATAGATGGAAATTTTGGCCAACTCTCACACATGCACCCTATATGCACTTCCATCCATCTAGAAAAATGTCTCATATTTATTTTAGGCCAAGGAACATGCTTCATTCAAATTCGAGGGATAACATTCATTAAGGAAGTTCATTTAGAGATATAAGACCTACAAATACATTTAAGTCCCATATTATGCATAATGGTATGATGCATTCCTACATTTGTCAAATGCATGATTATCATCATAAGAGAAGTCATTTCGATAGGAGAAATACATTTAAGCATTAATATCATAGGTTTTATGACCATATGCATGATATTCCATATGTTTGTAATTTTTGTTGTGAAGTTAGACTTGTTGAAAATTTTTGTTTTATTAACCAATTTAAGAAACCTTTAAAAATATGGGTAGAGAAAGGTGTGAAGGCTAACCCCCAAGGACCCATGTAAATGTATGTAATTAGAGTCTATTAGATCTTTATTTTGTAGGTCAACATCTTTTTGTATAAAATTGGTGTTAAGCAAATAGAAGCAATGAAAGTAGTAACTCCCAACATTGAAGTGGAAGTGTAAAATTCACCCTAATGCCTTACATACACTAAGTAAGAAGTACATTGTTAAACCAAATGAGGAGCAAAGGATTTGGTATCAATAGGTGATGCAGAAGGAGACACTTCTATGTTCTTAATTTATATAATATATATAGTTTGACTTGATATTTAAATGTTTATGTTTGATAGCTTGTCACAAAATATTAACTAAATACAAATTAATTCACAAAAACCTAAACTTATTACTCCAAAATAGGAATTCCAACACACTTAAAATACGGCAAAACAAAAATTAAATACTTTGTAGCCCAAGAACATGTATAATTTCAACTAGAAAGGAAAAAAAACATTAAGAAATAAAAGAAAATAATGAGATAATCCACTAAACATCAAATAACTAATAAAAACCAAAACTGAAATAACCATAACATAATCTTAAATAACTTAAATCAAGGTTACAATAGAAAAGTAAAGTTGTCCATTAAATTAAAATTAAGGCCATGTTTACTTGGGATTTGTTTTTTGGTTTTTGTTTCTTGTTTTTCTAAACACATATATCTAAAAAGAAAATACACTAATATAGTACAGAATTCGAAAAAGAAAGCACAACAACCAATACAAAAACACAATCACAACAAAAAATCACAACCCACAACCCATAACCCAACTAAACACCCCCTTAAGCAATCATACATTATTCATGAATTTCAAGCCCAAAATCATAAAACAACTAATCTAAACATAATATAGTATTAAAATATGTATACATAAATACATGATTAAAAGTACTCAACATATGTAAATGAGGAGCAATACTACTTAGAACCACTAAATAAATAGATTGGAATCATATTAGAATCAAAACGTAACCTAAGATTATAATGGAATGAAGAAATTTCAAAAATAAGTGAAACATTTAAGAAATGGGTAAAGTCTTTCTATTTTTTCAAGTTTTTTGGCCTCTCCCCCTTTTTTAGCTTTTTATACCCTTTCTTATTAGGGTAAGGCTAAGGATCATGTAAATACTATTTTGCCTTTAATTTTTTTCTCTATCAACAAGATATATAGCAATTCAGTGCTATATGGTGGTCTGTTAAACCACGGTATATGTCTTAATTTTCGAAGGTCTACGGTTGCATAGACCACCATATATATTCCTTTAAACCACCGTATATGTCCCTTGGCCATAGACCTCCATCCAATTTTTTATCCAAATCTCTCCAAAACTTAAAACTTTGATCCATAACTTATGCTAAAAGATTAAACCTATCATTAAACACATTATAACAAAATTTGAGTACTTTTATATTAAAAATAGGGATGAATTCAAGTGAAATGACATACCAAAACATATCAAAATTTATCCCTATCAATGCTTGATTAGAAAAAGTTAACCATGGCTTATATATTTTAGGTAGAAAATGGATTTCACATGTTTAGGGGGATCTATTGCATGATATTTTAAATTAGCACATTGAATTAAAATTGTTGCATGACTTTTGAAATTAGTGAATCACAATGATTTTAGTATATGACTTGTTTGGAAAATGATGCATTGCATATGCTTGATCAAATGATTTTTGCAATTGATATCGCATTTTTCAATTGGGGCCCTATCTTTCAATTTCCAGTTGATATTATCTTCTTAAAATTAGTATCAATTGGCATAATATTTTTACAATTAGTATCATATTTTATAGATTGTATCATTTCTTTCAATCAGCATTATCTTTAAAATTGTGCATATTTTGGAAACTTTTTTAAGATAAGTACATTTGGTTTATATGATTAAAAATTTTGGAGTGCATAAATTTTAGGGTAGTATATCTTTTTAATATATTTCAATTGGTTTTGGATGACTTATGAAAAGTTTACATGGTGTTGATGCATAATATATGTGTAGAATGCAAAATATGCATATATATATGTGTGTGTGTGTGTGTGTGTGTGTGTGTGTGTGTGTTTTATGAAAAAGTTGCATAATGTGTGTCTTTGGTGCATAATTATGCATATTAGATGTTTTTGATACATTTAGTGCATTCATGTTGAAAAATATGAATTCTTAAAACATAATAATGCATAATATGTGATTTATGATTCATCTTGTTTGTCCTGTCCGTTTTTGTGTTATATTATCCCATAATACATAATTGCATACAGTTAGGGTGAGTATTATATGCAATTGATATTTTTTAAGATGCATAGATTAAGAGGGAGTAAGCTTTAGGAATTAGTTGTAATAGGTATTCTTTTTTATGACGTCAGAAAGGGGGAGAGAGTAGTGTGATATTAAGGAGTAATATAAGTTTTAAGGGAGAGAGACATATAAGTTCATAATGCTTGATGCATTTACATGAAATGTGTTGCATATGTGTTTTAATTGTTTTAATATCATATTTTTTGTCATCATTAAAAAGGGGGAGATTGCTGAACCAAAAGAGGTTCCAATCAGGTATTTTGATGATGACAAAATATTATTATTACTAATGTTTGAGTGTTGATGGAATAGAAAGATAGATTAATGCAAAAGCGTAAGGATGTATATTGGAACCCAAGGTAGAAAAGCTTAAATGAAGAAAATGGAATTGGAATAAGCATTGAGGAATTGAAGTGATGATCATGAGAAGAAGATTAAGTATGAATAGGTTTAGGAAAGTGTATTGGTGCAGTTTCCTAAACTTAATCTTTATCAATGCTTAAAAGAGCTCTCACATTGGCATATCACATTTACACAAATATTTACTTATAAATTTTGGAAAAAATTTTTTAGTAATTAATTGAATTTAATTATAACATTAACATGCTAGGAATTATTTTAGAATGTTGCATTAGTACAAATTGCATAATCAGGAGGTAATGTGATCTATTGTGGTCAAGTATACTTCTTGATGATTCTAAGTATTTTGACATATTGTTTATGTGTATTTGAATTTTTTTTGTCTAATTATGATGATAATTTTGATTTATGTAAGGTTTAGGAAATGTTTGAAAGTTTTAAAGTTATTTAAGAATGAAAAGTTATCATAACTAAGGCATTTCATGTTTTTGGCTTTTATTTTTATGTCTTTATATTACATTTTACTTAGGGAATGATTTAGAACTTGATTGAATTGAATTAAACTTGAACGTATTTGTCCCTTTTTAGTTTTTTGGACAGATTTTATACAAGGTTTGCAGGGTTCAATTGACCGATATATGTAGGTCAGTTGATCTATATATAGTACCTATTAGTGTAACGACTAGCTTTCTAGATTGTGCAGCTTTCATTTCTTTATTATTTCCCTCCCATCTAACGTCCATTTTCCCATTCCAATGACTCATTTCATTACCTAAAACTTTTAAAAAGTTTCCTAAATCATTTTTTCAATCTTTATGCTCTCAAAACAAATTTACAAGCTTAAATTCTTAGAACTTCAAAGCTATCCATATGTTGCATGTAATCTATTCATCTTTATTTATCTTGTTTTCTTTTGTTTCAATCTCATTTCTTAAACTGCAAAAATTATTTTTTAGTTTTTTTTAATATTCAAGATTTTTTTGATCTTTTTTTTCATTTTTAGGGTTTTTTTTCATTTTTTTAAGCTCATTTGTCCACATACATCAAATATGTCCAATTTTGTAGGTTTCAATGTTCTTATTTATCTTTGGCTATTTAAATCCGATTTTTCTGCTTTGAATTTGCATTAATTGGTTGTATTTGTGTTTTTATATTTTTCAAGAAGTTGTTTAACCTATTTTTTGATTTTATAAGGTTATAAATATTTCTTTATAGGGCTAGAAGTTTGATAGTACATATTTGAAAATTCATTCATGTTCTTATTTATTCTTGATATAGTTATTCTATTCCATTCTTTAATTTCGTGTCTATTGTTTTAACCCATTGTTAACTAATTGAGTAAGATTCCAATAGGTTTGTTGTGTTGATTGTGTTCTAATTGATTGGCTAAAACATTTTTTCTTGGCTGGAACATAAATATTACATAATTTGACAGTTTTGCGCTCTTATGTTCAATTTGATTATTTGACGTTTTTAACTTGTTTTTATTGCATCAATTTTCTTGATGATGATGATATGATGAGGGATTGTGAAACTTTTTATATTGAGTTTTTTGGCTAAAAGTTTTCATAAATTTTTTTTGAAAGAGGTTATATAATTGAGGGAATTGCTTTGTGTTGATCATTGTTGAATTAAAGACTCCTCTTTTCCATTAAAAAGAGTATAGAAAGGTTACTCTTGACCTATGTTGAACAAGATTTGAGTTTCAATATCATTGAATGTGATTTGTATTGATTTATACTATGTATGGGCATAAGGCATAAGCATTGCATTGATTAAATTTGAGCCTTTATCTTGCATTGTTTTTCTATCAAGATTCAACAAAGTATATAAGCTTAAATTGATGCTTAGGTAGCTTGATTTTGTGAGGCTAGTTTGAAGACTCAAAATTAATGTTTTTGATCTTAATTCAAAGGGTTACTCTTCACCCATTTAAGTAAGATTGTATTGGGTTTCTATTGACCCTTGTTAAATAAGATTGTGTAAGTTACTCTTGACTCTTGTTAATAAGACTATAAGATTACTCTTCACCTACTTTGTGAGAATTAAGATTTTAATGATTCCTTTTCACCTCCTTTTTAGAAAGAAGAATGTTGTAAGGGTTATTCTTCACTCATTTAAAGTAAATTTGGTTTTTAGTAAAATTTCCAGTAAGTAGTTAGAGAGAGGACGTAAGTTATCTTTGGGACGACTGAACCTCTGTAAATCTTATGTTCATCTCTTCCCTTCACTCTTTGTATTTGTGCAATTGCGCTTGCTTATTCGTGATCAAATTTTATTATCATTAGCATAATCATATCATATTATTATAGATTGAATTTTGATTTAATGATTCATATAGTTAAATTTTTTCCTAGGTTATTTGGTTTGTTTAATTTAGAAAGAAATTTTTAAACCCCTCTCCCCTCTTGGGCACCATAGAGCTTATATATTCCTATAGTCGACCTTATTGTTTCATTACTAATATTAAAACCTTTAAAAAACCATGAATTAGAAATTCTAATTAGTGGTATATTATTTTGATAATTGAATAATAAACCTCTAACGTAATAAATTAAAATAATATTTTATTTTATTTTAAAATTATATGAATGATAAAAAAATTCAAAGAACAATGTAATTAGTCAGATCGAATAATCCTCGAAAAACTAACTTCAATTATCTTATGACTAGAAAGAAAAAATTTAGTTATTCATAATAGAAAAGAAGCAATCAACAAAGATCATAGAATCAATGCTATTAACTAGTGAACATTTTTCTTCATTTCTTCATCAATTTAGATTTTTTTAATTTTGAAATCTTTTAAGAAAATTACCTATAATTTAAATATTCTATTTCAAGTTTATATAAAAATTCACATAAAATTTCCTTAAAACTCAATATTATACGTAAAGCTCAAGTCAACATATGCAAAAAGTCTAATTCTTAATACCACTCGTTGAGATGATTATACTAAATCAAAAAAAGAGTAAAATGTTCCATCTTAAAATCCTTTTCAAGGCTTAAGAATATCCTTTTAATCAATTCTTTTTCTAAGGTTGAAGAATAACCTCTCAATCATCAAAATAATAATACAACAAGAATTACACTTCACTCAATTTTACTTGGTGTATAAAAGATGCTAGAAGGATGAATGTATAATGAACCAAATCTAAATGCCTCACTCAAGCTATACCATACAAAATATTTTCTGTAACTCTACTATTTATAACGCACATAAAACACTCTATTTCTGCCCTAATATATATTTCTAGCCATTGTCTAATGGTCTTTATATCCATGGTCCAATGGATATAATAACTTTACAAAGGATTAATTAAGATATCATTGTGTAATCGGTCGAATCTTGATTTTGCTCTTTATTCTCTTATTGTTCGGTCAGCTGATAGGTAAAGTTTGGTTGATCGATTTAAGGAAATCAGTGAAAACAACATTTTGGACTTTTTAACAATTAAGCTTAAATCCAAAACACCATTAAACCAACACAATCCAATTTTATGCTTAACACCATCACACTAATTATCTAACTTAATGCTTTCTTAAATAATTAGATTACTTATCAAGAGGTTTACTCACATATAATCATACCAATCATGAAAAACCTCTTAATTATATACCGATATGAATTTTCTAAATTATGTATGCATGAATGGGTAAGCATAAGCCTTTTAAACCACCAAATTAAAATTAAGCAAAGCTTACACTTAAAAGGAATATAAGTAAACCTATTTTAAACTAAATTACTTCTTCAAGCTTTGAGTCTTCATAAAATTCCATTTTCCACTTTGAGATTCTTTAAGTGATCAAATTTAAGTTTTGTCTAACCTATCTTTCAACACACTTACGAACACAAGTATTAGTAATAAAGTTTGTTTTGTAATTATCAAATAAGGTAGAATCCCTTGGTTCAACAATCTCCCCCCTTTTGGTGATAACAAAACCAAGTGATATTATAAACATAATATAAACATTACATCAAAAAATTAATAAATGTAGAATTAAGGAGTAGAAATTTCATAAACAACCTATCATAGAAAAATTATACAATTTTAAAACATTACTTCCCCTCAATTTGATGCATTTAAGTGAAAATAGACACTCCCTCCCATATAAAAGAAAATATACACTCCCCCTAAAGAAAACATAATTTTACACACATTTTGAAATATAATATCACATAATCATCTCCCCCTTTTTGAAATCACCAAAATGTTATACCAATGACTCATCCAAACATATCAAACAATATGGCTACATAAATGGCATTAGGTAATGAAATTAAAGCACAAAGAATATCATATGAAGAGAATTATAGGGCAAAAAAATTCAGACGAAGGAGTCAATAACATAATTGAGCAAAAAAGACGTATAATAATAGTATAAAAATACAACAAAGGTCAAATAAAATAATAAATAGTTCTACGGAAGATTTAGTAGAGGCTGAGGAGGAAGCTAAGAGAGAAGCTCACAAAGCAAGGTGTTATGCTCGTGAAGTAAAGCACAGTACGCATCTACCTTACTCACCAAATAATCAAGCTTGCAATGAAGGGAAGCAATCTCAGACTCAAAAGAAATAGATGGAGGTCCATTAGATGTACTAAGAATAGGTGCAGAGGTCTCATCATCATTTGTAGGCAAGGAATTAGTATGACTTTGAATAGACTCAATATCTCCAAGAAGATCGAAATCACCACCATGAAGAGCAGGATCAACATCATAATGAACCTAAAGAATAGGAGTAGTAGAACATTGCTGTTGTTGATCATCATGAAGTATAGGGGTGGATGAATGTTGTTGGTACTGATGAGGTCGAGTCATGTGACCATCCATAGGTTGGAAACCCCTACGCTTTATGGATTTTTGATCTAAGAAAGAGTAGCTCTCAAAATCATCTTCCATTGGAGGGATTTGAAAATGTTGGATGATGTGGCCAAGTATAAGAGAATAAGAAATGTGTTGACCCTTTTTCTTGGATCAGAAAATGGATCATTTTTTAGAAGAAATCACCCAAATGGATTTTCTCACCAAGCATAAAGGATGAGAGAAACCAAAGATCATCATAGCGTAGGTCATGGTAATGACCACTAGAGGCAAGGAAGATGTATTTGATAAATATATGGTGGAATTTTGGAATAGAACTCAAGTTCCTAACATCTCTTGATTTTTCAATAACCCCTTCCTCACTTTCTAATTCAAAGATGGTTTTAACTCTCTTTGCTAGGGTATAAGGGGCATTACTAAATTTAGACATATCGTCATAGTGAGAAAAAATAGGGAGAATAAAAATCTCTAAGATAATGTTGATTAAGTCTCCAATAAGGCAAATAGACACATTTTTTACTTTAAACAAGATGATATAATCATCATTTTCCTTAACTTCTCTAAGATTGTAGCAAAAACTCCTAGTAGCAAAGGGACAAATTTCATAAAAAAGAGTGAGGAGAGGCTCCTACCCTTGAACAATGAAAAACATCACAAGACCATTTGCTTTAAACATATCTATTTGGGTGGAAGAAATGACACGGTTTTCTAAAAGCTTTCTAGGGGAATAATCTTGAAAATTGTCATAATCAACATCTAAGCAGTCATCCTTTTGACGGGCTTGGGATCTCTAACTCCTAGAGGAGTTAACATCTTGTGTCCTAACCATAGTTGAAGCTTAAACAAGTTGAGGATACAAGAACTGGAAAGAGATTTAAGAATAGGTACAAACACTTAAGAGAGCTTTAGGAAAGGATAAAGTGCATAGATTATCCCCTTATCTAAGGTCAATAACATAACTTGCATGAATGCAAGAGCATAGATGACTAAAAGAAATTTTTCTAAAGGCTAACATGCTTCTATATGCATGCATAATATGAAATAAAACATGTTAGACTTGAACAAAATTAAAAGGAAAATATAAGACTTTGATAGATCTAATTAACCATTTACTAAAACATTAGTTCAAATTTTCTAAAGACATTAATCAAGCCAGAATTTGTTAAAAGTTTTCCTTAAAGACAAGGATTAAAAAAATAACTTTTATCAAAATAAATCCAATTGAAGGAATAATCAAACAATTATAAACTTTATACAGTTATAATAACAAATTTCAATTGATAATCGACATTTAAAAGACCAAAACAAAAAATTTGGAAAAATTAGAAATGAAATAAATAAATGAAATTTGTTGAAAAAAATTAATTAAATTTGAAATTTCAAAAGGGTAATGAAAATCAATTATTTTGACTATAAATTTGGGATAAACCCTATTTACCATAACTAAAATTGGGAATAATTTAATTTGTAACAGTTCAATTTCGCTAAAAATTAATTAATTTAGCCAGAAAATCAAATAACCCCTAAATATCAAAATTAAAGTTTGGGAAAATTGAAATTGAAAGAATACAGATGCAATTGGATGTCCTAGAACCTTAATTATGCTTCTAATTGGATGAAAGGACAAACAAATCAAGCTAATTTCTCAATTCAACACAAAACCCAATTTTGTAAACCTTAGAATGTAAGAACCCTAACAATTGGAAAAAGCTAAATGCAATTGAAGTAAATTAGTAGAGTAAAAAGGCTGGAAGGTTACTAGCTACAAGAAGACAACTTTAGAGAGGCCTAGAACTTTATTATAAAGGGATACACAGGCAAAGGTAGTGGCGCAAGGGAGGAGGTCTCGAAGATAAATAGAGGGGTTTTCAAGAGAGAAGGAGGATGAAGAAGGTTTTAGCAAGCCTTAAAAATAACTTTGGAGGCTCGAAGATCTACAAAGATGGAGAAGAAAGCTTAGGGAGGTGATAGTGATGGTGAAAAAGAGAAAGAGAGAAGAGAGAAGAGTCACGCAAAAAAAGAAAAAGAGAGGACTTAAACCTTGATATATTTTAAACAACAGTTGACTGATCAAGGCCTATCGGTTGACCGATAATACGTCGACGTTGGTCTTTTCAATCGATTGAATGATCATAAAGGTGGACACATAAATCAAAGATCATTCAACATATCCAGACATTTTGACCATAAATAAACACAATTATACAAGATAATTATCACAAAATTTTCACATTTTCATGTATATTTAAAGTAGTAATGGAGGACCTATTGTATTTCACCATTTTTCTTGTTTTGATTTTTCACTTGATTTAACAATGGTGGTTTAATCTTTTTTGTTCTTTGAAGGTACCTACAATGATAGATATTTAACGAATTTTTCGTACCCATATCGTTTTAGATCCTTGTGTATTAGTTTTAAACCTTTCATGACCATTTAATAAGGTATTCACATTTCTTCATCGATCATAGAAAAAATATTTAACATGACTATATCTTTTACAATATGAATAAAATAATGGAGTAAATGGTATATACATATTTCTAGGCCTATAACCACGATATAAGCTTTGTCAAAAGTTCTGTCTTTGTTGATTAAAGGTTCTTTGATGATGCAAATAAATTCTATTCTTTTAAGAATACATGAATGCTTGATGCTTGGTTTGATGTTTACTTAAAAATGCATTATGTGCAACCTTGGTGCTTCCAATTACAAAAATAGTTTTACTAGATGATGAACCATTACTATATCCTAAGCCATATTTATCATTACCAAATTTTTTAACACTTAGCATAATTTCTAGGTTTTCTTTGTCTTTGTAAATTTTGCAAGTGATTTCTTAAGGGATTCTACTTTTTTCTTTAAGGTGATATTTTCATTTACCAATTCATCGTTATCCTTGTTCATTAAATCTAGATATTTTCTAAGTCCTTCATTTTCCAATTTATATTCAATAATCATTTTCATGGATTTCTCTTTTTTTTCATGGAATTTCTTCTTTTTATTAACTAAGTATTATATGAATTCTAGGAGTTCCTCGAATGTATATTCAACTTCATAACCATCATTCGAGTGCGAAATGCTTACCTCAATATGATCCATAAAGCACATGTTTTTGACTTCTTCGTTTTCGCAATCACTTGATTCACTCTATGTTGCTTTTAGAGCTTTCTTCTTGATTTTATTTTTTTTTTTATTTTCTTTCTTTTCATCTTCTTGGAGGTGTGGGTAATGCATCTTTAAATGACCTTTTTCACCACACTCAAAATAAGTTACATTAGTAAATTTATTTTTAAATGGATACCTACCTTCTATCCTTCAGATTGGAGCCTTTCTTCGTATAAGCTTTCTTAAGCCTCTTGTAATGAATGCGAGAGATTCTTCTTCACCACTTCCATATGTTGATTCTTCATTTTCACTATCTTCCTTTCTTGTAGCTTTGAATGCTATTTCTTCTTTTTGGGTATGACGTCTTCTTCTTGCATATCTTTCAACATCATTTCATGTGTAAGGACAAATTTAATGAGCTCATTGAGGGATAAAGTGTTGAGATCTTTTTCTTCTTAGATTACTATCACTTTAGGCTCCCATGAATTCAGTATGGACCTTAGGATTTTCCTAGCAAACTTAACATTTGAATAAGTCTTACCTATACCTTTTAAAGCACTAACAATATTGTTAAAATGAGCATCCATAATAGAGATATTTTCATCATGTGTTGTTTAAACAATTCAAAATGATGAGTGAGCATGCTTATTTTAGTTTTCTTTACTTGATTTATGCCTTCATGTGTGATCTCTAATGTGTGCCAAATATCTTATGCAGTTTCACACATAAATATTCTATTAAATTCTTCTATACTTAGAGTAAAAAACAAAATATGCATGGCCTTACTATTTAAATAAGCTAATTTCTTTTCTTGAATACTTAACTCGTTATCTTTCTTAAGGACAATTTTATTACCTATGAGTTTAGAAGGTAAAGTGGTTTTTTTTGAAACAACAAGCCATAGATCTATACTTTCACTCCTTAAGTAATGTCTCATCCTAGTCTTTCAACATAAATAATTGTTTCCATCAAAGCTCTATAAGTGTTTTGACCTTCAAGACTATAAGAGAGAGCAAAGTTATGCATCATGTGTGCCATAAAATCTTTCCTCACTAATTCGTTGGAATCAATATAATGTGAGACATAGGCTTTGATACTAATTATTAGGTTTGTATGGCACATAAAAGGGGGTGAATTAGGATTTAAAATGATTTCTCTTAAGAAGATGAAAAGAATGCTAAAGCTTATAACTAATTTATAAAAAAAACAATTAAATCAATAAGATAAATGCCTAAAAAAATTAAAGAGTAAGGGAAGAAGACATACATTGGATTTCTACTAGTTCAAAGCTATTCATTTACCTTTACGTCTAGTTCCCAACACCACTTGTTGAGATGACTATACTAAATCAACAAAAAAATATAATGCTTTATCTTACAATGCTTTTAAAAGCTCAAGGATAACCTTTTAATCAATTCTTTTTCTCAGGTTAAGGAATATTCTCTCAATCCTCAAGAAGAATAATGCAACAAGAATTACGATTCACTCAATTTTACTTACTGTATAAGAGACTAGAAGGATGAATGCACAATGAACCGAATCTAAATGCCTCACTCAAAGCTATACCACTTAAAAAGAAAACACATAACTCTCAGATAGGTTGAGTAAAAATAAATTGATGAACACTTCACTTTTAATCAATGTTTTGCTCTCAAAAATATTTTTTTTGTAACTCTACTATTTATAACACACATAAAACACTACTTATAAACTAATATATATTTCTAGCCCTCGTCTAATAGTCTTTATATTTGTTGTCCAACGGATATAATAACGTTGTAAAAGATTAATTAAGTTACCGTTATGTATGTTGCTAGTCTAATTAAAATAATGTATATATGAAAATCTGACGTAGACCAAACAGTTGAGGTAAGCACACCTCGTTAACAAGTAATATAAAATAGAATAAAACTGAATATCATACCCAAGGAAAAGTCAAATATGTAAGCAAATTAGCATAATGATGCACAATTAACTCAAAAATTCAGAATTTGATTTATTTGAATATTACATAAAACAAGCAAGATAAGGAAATATGCAAGATGCAAGATGAACTAAATGTAATAACACTTGACTCAATAAACTAAAAATGGCTAGGGCTTTGGACTTAATTTTGGTTAGGTTTCCTAAATTTGACAACGGTGGATTGGTTTAGGACTTACCTCAATTAAACAAGTTATACCTAATGGTCATAGACACCCATCTTATCTTATACTCTCAATTAACCTACTTGGTCCATAGATTACTTGGAATACAAGGCACTAAACACTAGAGGTATAATGATTAAGGTCCTTAATTCTAGGTGTCCTCACATAAGTTCCTAAAACTTGGTCCACTCTTAGGTTCAAGTATGTTGCTAGAATAATTTTTGGGTAAAATAAGTTCTAATGGTCTTAAAACTCATTCTCTTAAGGTTATAATCTATGTGATCAAGCTAAACTAAGGCTCAAAAAGCATTCAATCCAACAAAAACACATCAACAAAACTTGTGTCTAACCCAAATCAATCCATAACCCAGCCAAAAATGAACTACTCACACATATTAATTAAAAGAATACAATAGATGGTCAAAATATGCATATCTATTAATTAATTAATAAAAAAGAATCTTTATAAACTATCAAACGAAAATGCAAAAATCTAAAACCATATATTCACTCCCTCAAGATTACTGCAACACGATTCTTCTCTTGAAAGCTCCAAAAATAGACAGATAAAACTAGAAAAATAAAATAGACTCCCAATAACCAACTCTGGTGATGATGATAACCTAACTTTAACGACGAAAAATCGACTTGGATGACAATAATGCAATTCAAATGACAAAACCTGTGTATTGCTCTCTCTGCCATCAATCGTCTCTTAAATATGTTTGTCTTTTCCATTTTTATATCTAGGGTTGTGTGCAGTAAATGAAATGAAAAAGTTGAAGAACAAAACGCGAGAGCTCAAGCTAGAGCTCCTTGGTTTGGTCAACGGATCTTGACCATTCATTCGACTGATGCTTGCTTGTGGTCTTCATTCGGTTGGCTGGATCTTCTATTCGGTCAACAGAAAAATTAATTGCAAATTATTCGGTTGACCGGTGCTGGTCATTCAGTTGACTGACCTTTATTTGGTAGACCAATGTTGGTTATTCGATTGACCGAACTTTGCTCCTTTGACCACCGTAGATCTGAGTCTTCTTTATGCTCCCTAACAAGCTTTAATTGAGTCTAAATATCCACAACATGCTCCAAAACCAATATACACTTGAAATGAACAATAAAAGCTCTATATTGGTGTAATTAACTTACCAAATGGGTAAAAACATAATGAAATATGCATAATAAAACAATGTAAAATACCTATTAACAACACCCCCACACTTGAATTGTTGCGTATCCTCAAGCAACTCACTGGAATCAATAAAAGAACATCTCTTCAAGTGGTTTAGAAACAACCAACATATTCTGTCATTTCGCTTTCACAGAAATTCAAGTGTATGCAATCTTTTAAACTTCGAAAACTTAAGTATCAAACTAGTACACATTTCATAATATTTTCATCAATGCACGTAAACTAAATCAAAGGTAGATGCCATTGATAAAAAAAGCATAAAATTAAATGGACTTTCCTTATGGTATTCACTCATGTCACTAAAGTGCATAAGGGTTATGCTTCACTCAAAACTTCCTCTAAGAGACTATACTACTATAAGCTTGCAAATTCGCCCATTTTCAACTACATAGAGTACATGCCATCATGGATCAAAAGGGCTTTTACTAAGTGTTGTAATGGGGCTTAGGTTAAGGTAGGGTAAAATAGGCAAAGCCTACTTACAAGCAGTCACAAAGCATTAATTAACATGGGACATTAAAATAGAAATTCTAAGATGTGCAAACAGAACATGGGACTACAACTACTCATTACTATCCAACGTTACTACTTAATCTTTTTCTTTCTTCACTTTTTTTTTTCACACCAAA
>JAOXYD010229124.1:0-18143 GCA_028565735.1 Pinacopodium congolense
CATGTAACATATGCATGGCTCTTTCATTTAAAGAAACAATCTTGTAATCATTTAAAGAACTATAAAGGCCATTGGAAATAAATTACCATAAATAAAATTCTTAACCCATAAGAAAGAATTTCATTCTAATCTTCCATTCAAGAAAATAATTGCTATTAAAAATTGGTGGCCTATGAACATTTAAACCCTCTTGAAAAAAACAAAGTGTTATTTCTAATCTTTAATCAATATTTCATTAGAAATTATGCCAATGTGAGACCACAGCTCAGATATCAATTATAAGACTTATGACATCTAAGATAGGGGTGAATTGGGTGTTTAAATTTTTTTTTTCAAATTAAATAATTTAAACCCTTAGGCTAATTTTAACTATATAGTTCCCTAAACCAAAATTCAACCTATATGTTATGGAAATATTTAGTCATTAATAAAACAAATATGAGAGCATAAAGTTAAAGAGATAAGGGAAGAGATAGACACATAGATTTATAAAAGTTAGCCTAACCTAAAAATAGACTACGTTCTCTTTCTAACAACTTGTTGAAATTTTACTAAAAACTGTTTTAAATTTAATTGGGGGAAGAGTAACCCTTACAATAACCTTTTTCCAAGGTCAAGAAAAACCTTAACTATCATACTTCAAGGATGAAGAATAAAATAATCTTGTTCATAAGGGTTAAGAGAAACCCATAAAACAATCTTGAATTTTAAGGGTCAAGAGGAACCCACCAATATTACTTGCCAATGGATGAGGAGTAACCCTTTACAATATAACCAAAATATACAATTTTTGTTCCCACAAAGCAAACCCCAAATATAGGCTACCAAAACCTTAGCTTAATCTTATATAGCTTATCAAAAGGGTTAACCATATTTGTAGTTCTAAACCTTTTATCATTTTCTCAATTAAGTCATATACCTTTGAAAATTTCTATTGAAGTCCTATACCTATTCAGATTAATTAAAGGTAGTCCATATAGGACTTAATTGCAAAAATTGTGAAAGGTTTTGGATTTAATTAGAAAAATTATGAAAAGTTTAGGACGAAAAATATTCGAAATAACCCTATTTTTAGTCCTAAGCCTTTCACAATTTTTCCAATTAAACTATAAACCTTTCACAATTTTCTCAATTAAGTCCTATAAAGACTATCTTTCAATAATCTACATAGGTATGGGACTTCAATAGGAAGTTTTAAATGCATAGGACTCAATTGATAAAACAGTAAAAGATTTAGGACTATAAATATGATTATCCCCTGATAAAAAAATGATCAAAATCAATTCAAGAAAGTGCTTAAATATAACTAATGTAATGCCAATGCCTTACGCAATCTCTAATGCTCATACATAGCATTAATCAATCTAATTCATATGTAATAATCAAGATAACTCAAATCTTGTTTGGTACAGGCTAATAGTAACCAATAAATTCTATTTAAAGACAAAGAATACCTAATGGATTAGCGATCAATCAACACAAATCAAATCCCCCAAATATAGTAACTAAGAATACCTTTAAAGGTGTATCAATGAAGTTGAACCCATAACAATGATTATGAAACCTTAAGAGGCAAAACAAAAATTAAAACAAACCTCCTTACATCTCAATAGATCATGAAAAATTCAATTAAAATAATAAAAATATGATTATAACATCAAACAATCAGATTAAACATAACATCATGCAATCTATCCACAATATATAGTATTTAAAGTTCCAGCCTATAAACAAAATTTTTTAACCAATCAAATAAGATGCAATCGATACAAAAGTCCTAATGCAACAATAATTTATCATATAACAAAAATTACCAACAATAAAAATGAATTTAGCACATCAAATAGGCGAGTTAAAATAAGAACTAAGGAAAAACTATCAAACTTGGATAATTTTGAACAACCTAAAAAATTGATCTTAAACTAAGAATATAATAGTTTAAACAATGAAATAAAAAAATTTATCACACTCTTTGATACTTGAATAAACTAAAACAACAAATTTGTAGAACTAAAAACATATCTAAGGAGAGAAATCATAGTAGAACAAAGGCTAACCTAAAATACAGATAGTTTTGGTGTTAATGGAAGCTTTATCCTTAAACACAAAATAAGCTTTCTAAAATTCAATAAATTGTTCAATCAAACTGCTAAACACTTAATAAAACAAAGAACAATTTTTCATGCCCAGAAATAAAATAAGTTGATGAAAGATTAGATCAAACTAAAAGTCGTGAAAATTTAACAATTTTTTATAGCAGAGCATTAAAAGATTGAAAAACACGAATTAATCACTTAAAAATCAAAAGAAAGACCAATCAAAGTCGTCTAATTCCAAACTAACTGAAAACTACTATTTTGAATCACTATAAACTAATTTAGAGCAAGAAAATCAAAGTTAAATGAAAATAATGCATAAATAGAGAAGGTTTGAATATTTGTATGATTTGATCTTATAAAACATTTTTCAGAACATCAAGAAGTGATAAATTTTTTTAGGAATGATATATATACGGTTAGGAAGGGATTGGAGATGTTAAAAATAAGAACTAGTTGTTAAGGATTAAAATACCGTTGAAAACATAAAAGAAACTAGTGATTACATTGTCAAAGACTAATATGGAGATTCCCGAAGAAATACGATGCCCTGCAACCCGTTGTATACCTTTTTGGGAAACAAGGGTAATACAGTACCTTGGAAGTCACTATATAACTCTTGCTAATCCGTCATTTAGCTCTAGAAAAACATGAAATATAGTTCAATTAAATTCTACCTTTCCAAAAACTTCCCTAAAATTAATTAAGACTTTAAATAAGTTTTAAAACATAATTAAATGCTATTTCAATCATCAAAACATTTCAATTGACACAAATTTCAGAATTGCCTTGATTATAAAAACCTTACATTCTTAAACACCTTTAAAAAAAATTTCAAACACTTTATAAACCAAAATTCACTTTAAAATTGGGTTCAAACAAATTGAAACACATATAAATAGGTTCAATTAATAATTTAATTCACTGAAAATCATCAAGAAGCATTCAGTAATACAATTCATTATATTACTTCTTGATTATGCAAAATTTATCCTATATACCATTCTAATTCAATTCCTACCATGTTATTGCCATAATCAAATTCAATTAATCATAAAAACCATCATTCAAAACCTATATGCAAATGTTCATGAAAATATGACATGCAAATGTGAGAGCTCTTTCAAGCATTAATAAAGATCAATTTTAGGAAACTTATATTAGACACTTTCCTAAACCTATCTAAACTTGATTTTCTTATCTTACTCTTCACTCCCAGTCAACCAATCTTGATCAACCAATACTTGAGCTCTTCTATCTTAGCCTACACAAACATGATATTGCACTTTAAACATTTACCTATCTTAATTACATATTAAAAATTAAATATTAGTAACAATAATGTTTTTTCAATCCCAAAACACATTATTGGAACCTCGTTGGCTCAACAATTCCTATGTAACTTTTTAACGGTAAATTATGTCATTATTTTTTTTATATAAAAGCGTTTGTGGATGATTTTTCAATACTTGCCACAACTTTTGAATAATGTTTAGAGAATTTGGATAAGGTACTTAAGAGATGCGAAGAAATAAATTTGGTTGTAAATTGGTAAAAATGTCATTTTATGGTTTAAGAATGCATTTTACTTGGCTATAAGATATCAAGTAAGGGAATAGAGGTAGATCTAGCCAAGATAAATGTGGTCGCTCAACTTCTACCTCTAAATTTTGTTCAACTGATTAGGAGTCTTTTAGGTGATTCTGCCTTCTTTCAGAGGTTCATTAAGGACTTTTCAAAAATCATGAAGCTCCTTACTGAACTCTTGACCAAGTATAATATATTTGATTTTCAAGATAAATGCATGCATGATTTTAAGCTATTGAAGCAAAAACTTACAAGTGCATCAATTCTCGTTTCATCATACTAGTCTTTTCATTTCGAATTGATGTGCGATGCAAATTGGGGCAGTTCTAGGGTAAAAAAAGGATTAAATTTTATCACATTTACTATGTATGTCAGACATTAACTGATGCCCAAAATAACTACACAACAACTGAGAAACAAATGTTAGTTGTTGTCTTTGCTTTTTATAAATTTTAGTCTTTTTTGATTTTTTCAAAAGTAACAGTGTATATAGATCATTTGACTTTAAAAAAGATAATTAATAACCCTGATGCAAAGATGAGATTGATTAGATGGGTCCTTTTATTAAAAAAGTTTGACATAGAAATAAAGGACAAGAAGGGTACTAAGAACTTTGTTGCCAATCATCTATGAAGATTAAGTGAGGAAGTTATGAAAATGGAAACAAATTAGGGCATTCGAGAAAAGTTTCCTAAGGAACAATTATTAGTTTTTCTATCTAGCTATACAATAATTTTGATCAATGTAATCCTAAACCAACTAAAGGCTAGCGCACCTTATTAACAAAGTAGTATAAAACAGTAAGAAACTAAGTATCATCTTCCCAAGAATCTTAGTGTAATATTAAATCAATTAATGTTTTATTATCTACACAACTCTAAATTGATTGAATAAAAAAATAAAAAAAAAGAAAACCAAATAAAAATAGATAACATTCAATCTGAACATAAGCTAACAAATTAAAAGTCTAACAAATGGTAAATTAGTTAGAGCTAGGATTTCAATAGGTTACAAAAATAAGAAAAAAAAAATTGGACAAATTTAAGGAATTCATCACTAAAATGAGATATAACCATGTGTCATGAAAATACCTTTTCTCTTCTAAACTAGATTCATTTATTTTATCTAATAAACAAATTAGAATAAAAGGCATGGATCACAAGACATTTAAAACTACGTTCATTAGATCTAAGAACCCTGACAAAATATTTTAGTTAACACTTAAATTCAAATTTGTCACCTAATTATTCTTACAATAATTAAAAACCCACGGCCATGGGTCCTTTAATTATCTAAAAATCTAACTAAGATAATCAATTAAAGATTAGATTAAGCACTTTAGTTAGGCAAATATCCTTCATTCAAATAATACACAGTAAATCCTAACCCTAAATAAGCAATTTAAGCATAAACATTCAATAATGAAAACTAGAATATAACATGGAAATTTAAATCCATTGATGGATAAACAAGAGTCATTATAAAATAAGATAAAAAGATGAAGGAATACAACCGAAATTGTCCAAATCATTGAAATCCACTCTCCAATGAACCTTGAATGCTTTTGAAGGCTATAATCCACTTGCCCATTTTGAAGAAAGAACAAAAGAAAGTAAACCTAAACTAAAAGCTAATTAAGAACAAGAATAATCTAAAAACTCTCCTCTTCAATCTGTTCTAACATAAAAAAATCCCTTTTTTCTATGTTTTTAAGACCTTTATATAGGCCTTGTGTAGCTGCTAAGGCTTTAGGATGTTTGGTTGTGAGTTGACAACTTTGCCCTTCAGAAATATCACAAAAATTTTGCCATTTTACTGACGTCCCAAAAATTGATAACTTTTGCTCCTCTTTGTGTTGTTTTCTCTAATTACTTCTATACACCTACAATGGCCATAAACTTGGAATGTGGATTCAAATCATGTTATTTTACCCCATAAAATTTCTAAAAAATATGAGCTCTAAAAGTGAACCTAATGCATCACCAAATTCACCTACACCAAAATTAGTACTTGTTTGAGCTTCTCTTACTCTTCTCTTAATGCATCCTTCTTGTCTTGTCATATGGTCTTGAAATTTGGGGCAGAACTTTAGAACATGATGCTCTATGTCTTAAAATTCATTTCAAACTTCTTCTAGCTCAAGATGTGGCTTATAATACTCACGAAAATGCTTCTATTTGAATTTTAACTCTGATAATTGTGTTTTTTTATGTGTTTTTTTCTAAGTGTTTTGCATTGTTTATTGCATAATAGGTTACTTTTATTATGTTTTAATATTTATTTTGTGTGTTTTTGTTTAGTATAATTTTCATTATTGTTTTGTTTGTGTTTAGTATTAATTTGGAATAATTTTTGATTATTTAAGTGCTTTTATTTGAGTTTTGTGTTTTTAGTATTATTTAATTATTAATGTTGGGTTAGAATTAATTTTTATTGGTGTATTTACTTATTGTGTAGGTAAATTAAATTTTAAAAAATTAAAGATGAAAAGAAAAGAAAAAAACTGAAAAAGAAAAAAAAGGAAAGAAAAGAGGCTAGAAGGAGTCCAGACCCTGCAGCAGCCCACCAGGTGCTGCCCAGTCCAGTTAGTCTCCGACGAGTCCAGCAGATCTAGCGCCAAGCCTCGCCCTCCATGGACTAGATCGAGATATAGCCAGCCCAACGCCCAGCTTCGCCAGACCTAACTCGCGCACCTAATCCACTCCAGCAGCCCAGCAGCGCCACCTGCCAGGCCTGCACTTCACTCAGCCCACGCTAGATGTGCCCCAACCCGCTCTCCTTGCACCCGCACGTGTCTGGGCCTCGTAACCCTTCCCCAGCCTACAGTCCGAGCCCATGCGAGCCCAGCTCCCCTCCTCTTCCACCAAACAGCAGCAGCCCACCTCCACAGCCTCCAGTCCATGGTCCAGCTCCTCTCCCAAGAAGCCAGACTCCAGTCTCCCTCACACAGCAAAGCTCCAAGCCTTGAAAACACAGACCCAACTCCAAGCAAAAAGAAAAACCTAGGAGACATTCGGAGAGAAGACAAAACATCATAATTGGGACAGAAAAAAAAAACACAGGAGGGAGGCATAGTTGAGGAAGGCAATGTCGGACAGATACAAGAGGAGGAGACAGAAAAAAGAAGGGGAGACACAGCACACAGAAACAGCATTAGAAGACAAGCTTCAAGCAAGCCAAACATATCCAAACCTCAAGTTCAGCAAGTTTTTATTTTATTTTAGTTTTAGATTTATTTTTATTTCCTTTTTATTTTATTTTATTATTTTTTGCATTTTAATGAATATAGACTTGATGGAATTTTTTTTTAGTATTATGTGTGTCTAAAATATTTTTAAGATTTATTTTTTGAATTATTTGGGACCCTTTGGTTATTAATTTAATTTTTATTAATATTTGTGTTGTTTATTGTGCATAAACCCTACAACAAATCGAGAGAGTGAGTTGGGTAATTTGTGTTAGACGTACAATGAGAGTTGGCATTTAATACACCTATAAACAACAAGGTATTGATTTATTAGGAAGAAATTTCAATAAATTAATATACTGCCTATAGGATAGATTCATATCTAGTTAAATGTTTAGGAATGGTTTTGTATGTTGAGAGATCCCAAAGTTAATCCTAAATTTATTTAGCTAGTGACATTTAGTTGCACTTTGAGAGAGGATAGCTAAAATATTAGGAAATCTTGGGCCAAATATAAATTAGATTAATTAACCAAAAGGAAACAAATAAGGATAATAACAAATCCTATGCTTAAATCTTGTGTTTTTCTCCAAGTTTTCTGTTGCTGTGTTTTCTGATTGACTGTGTTGCTCGCTCCTGCTCTGAAATCGGTCTGCGTCTGTCTCATTTTTATTTATTTATTTATTTTATTTATTTAAATTGATTTCTTGAAAAAGTGTAAGTCAAATTGACGTGGTGACTAGATACAATCCTCGTGGGATCGATATCCGTTCTTTACTACAAGTACGACTCGTATACTTGCGGTATTGAGTGTAAAACTCGTAATAGTAGTTTGTTTTTACAACGAATTACGACTCAACAGTCTCTGATCAAGCGCTTATTTTAGGTCATAAGCTTGACCCCTAGAATATGAATCTCATCCATTGTCGAATTAATGTTTGAGCTCAATAAGAAGTATGATAAGGCTCATATATAAGCCTGTGCAACCTCTTTCGAAGTAGGATCATAATCAGCACAATGCCTTACAACTTCTGTGAAGTGGAATTGCATCGTTTCTCCGTCATATTTCAATGTCCACTCTCCTCTTTGGGCACCACCATTCTCCCAGGATGACCTCTGCAATGGTAAAAGTAATGAGTGTGGAGGCTCATTATCCTGCTTGTCACCATCAAACAACGGGTTCCTTATGCATAACTCAAGCAAGCAGTTAATTGGCTTCAACTCCTCTCTTCCCTCCTCCTCTTACTTCTTTTGCTTTCCCTTCTTCTCTTATTCTCCCTCTTTGGGATTCAACCTATGAGAAAAAGGACTAAAAATACAGTCAACAATACTAAATAAAGTAATATTGACCTCAGGAGGTGTGGCATCCTCCATCTCATCTAAGCCCATGTTTATTTCCCCAACGGTCTCCTTTAGCTCTTGCTGTTCTCCACCCTCTGGTGAAAGATCACATACCATGTCACCATGGTCTTCCTCTTGTTGGCTATGAATGCTTGTTACGACTTGGATTTCTAAGCTCGCAATCACGGCAGCCAATTGACTTACTTGATCTTCCAAGTCCTTCAAGCTGCTCCTCATTTCTTACTAAAAGTGAAGAGTACTCGTAGCCAGACTCTTTACGATCGCCTCCAATGACATCCCATCAATTTTTGAAGGCAATGTTGAAGGAAAAAATGTAGGTGAGGCATGTGGATGATCTTGATAACATGGTGGCAGAGAATAAAATCCATGCCGGTAGCTCCCATCTGAAAAATAAGGTTGATCTTCCCACTCTGAATGGTAACTTAAAGTGTAAGGATCACACCAGTCTTGTTGGAATCCTCGAAAACTACCAAATCCATAAAACTACTGCTTATCCTACAAGTAAGGATACATATCAATATGATGGCATAAATACAAACAAAAATGACATACCTCAATAGTAAATATATCCATCCTTACTCATTCTACTAAGGATGTGATATTTATCACTTGTTGTGTCAACCTAGAGATAGCAGTCAACTCAAACTCATCATTATGAAAATTAATGTAAGAAGGATCAGAATAAAAAGAATACTGAAAATAATTCATTCCTTGAAAAGTTTATTAAACGAAAATAAACATAGATCAAAGATGACAAAAGATCAACAAAAACAAAAAGAAAGATAACACAAGAAATAATAATTAACACACGCCAACTCCCCGACAACGACGCCAAAAATTTGGTAAGCTCGTCGTAAGCTACCAAATAATAAAATTACCTAACCTACCTAACTAAGTAACTAGGGCAAGTCAAAGTCGATCCCATAGAGAGCTAGGTTAAATTGCTATCTCTAATATTTCCTAAAAGGAAAAAGAAAATAAAACCCTTAGAAGCAAATACATTAAAACTAAACAATAAATGCAATTAACAAAAATTCAAGAAAACAAACAAGAAGCAAGAAATACGAAAGATAGGTGGAAGATAAATAAGGGATTCTAAACTTGTAATTAATCCTCAAAATAGATAACTTGCGATTGGTCTAAGATGCTAGCCTATGGGTTTGAACAAGCTCTAAAACCCTTAGTTTTGCCGATTTTTAGATAGCTCCTATACAATAGAAAACCTATCCCTAACCACGAGGCAACCTAAAATAAGCTCTCTAGATTTAACGAAATGATAGCATTAACAAATTAAGGAATGACTAGCCTAAGTTACAATCTCACAAGGTCATATTGTGTAACTTAAAGAGTTGGAATTCTAGGATAAGTTGATTAAGTTCACTAACAAATTTAATCAGTCTATTGTTACCTATGAAAATCACTTAGACTATTATGTATCATAAGTTCATTCCTAACAATAGAATTAGTAATTAAACCTAGGATGGCCAATCCTAAGAATTAATCTTTAATTTATGTCATTTATATGGAATTTCATTTTAACCTTTACCTAAATAATAATGCTTAATCAATTCCTAATCACTTCTCACAATTATTAAGCCAACATCCCATTAATATCTTCCAACCCAAAACTAAACTAGCCAAACATAATTAAATTAAGAAAAAAAAACATTAAATAAACACAAAACATAATTAATTAAAAGAAACTAAGGGCTGAAAAAATAAAATTACCAAAGGAAGAACACAAATTGACTTTTAGACTAACACAAACACTAATTAACTAAGCTCTTACTTTATTAACCAAAATATGATTCAATTAAACTTAAACTAAGTTTTTAAACAAAAAATTCCAGAAATTATAAATTGAATAAAAACTGAAATTAAATAAATTTAAACCTAAGAAAAGGCATAAATCTAGACTACCAAACATATATTAACCAAAGACGTTAAGATTAAATGAAAATTCAAGGTTAACTATTGGAATAAAGACTAGACATTAAAAATAAGAAAGCTGGAAAATTAACACTAATGAAAAAATCAAAATTCAACACTTTATCTAATGGAAACTTAAGTTACTTAAACTAATAGGCAATTAACTAAAACCTAACTAATCAAAACTTAACTTAGCATTCTAAATAAAAATTCCAGAATATATAATTTAAGTAAAAAGTAAATTTTAATTACCAAAAGCTTAAGATTATGCATAAAGATTAACTTCTAAACACATTAGATATAATTGAAACTTCATGGAATAAAACATCAAACAAATTAATATTAAGACATAAAAAATTTTAAATTATAAAACTTAAACCTTAAACAAGAGTAATAAAATCTCTAAAAATAAAATTAACAAGGTCCAATCATATATAACTAAACATAGGTTTAAACATTAATAAGAAATTAACTATAATGAGCTAACTAAATATTAGGCAATTAAAACATTGATATAACTTATGAAATCATTAAATTAAGAACTGAATCAAATTAATTAAACTAAAACCTCAAATAACAAAGCAATAGAAAGCATGGATTAATGAAATAACAATACACCATTCGGCCAAGAATAAAACAAACACAAAGGAAAGGAAAAGAGAGCAATTGGATGAGATTAAGCAAGACAATAATCAAATGAGATAAAACATGAAACATAGTCGAAATTTTTTACTCAAAAGCTCCTTTTCACGTTGCTACATGAATCTCATGGCTGCATCCTCATTGGTGAGTTTGAAGGCTAGCAATCGTCCACCTTAAGCAAGCAAGTTGGTGAAACTGATAGTTCACAAGTGTAGCCGTCATTCACCACCACTTAGAGCTTATTGCTTTCCTCCTTTGTAAGTTACTTATGTAGCCACCTTTGTTGACCTTGGAGAGATCTTTCCTTTGCAAATTTTGGCTGCCAACACTCCTGTCTCAAAGCTTTCCAAGGATGAAGGAACATACCCTTCTTTGGTGAACTTTCGGCTCTCCCTTGTAACATGGACAGCTCATGCTTGTTTTTAAGCAAGTGGCAACCAAATTTGTACATTTGTTTCCAAGCTTTTGTCTTCTTTCTTTATGCTATTATTTGTCTCCAAGTAGGGCTACATGAGGACCCTAATTGATGGAGCTTTGTGATTTTTTTTTTTAGCCCTTCTCTTAGTCAGTTTTACTCCATTCTTTTGGCCATGTGCTAATGTCTTGAATGAGTGGATGGAATGATGTCCCAAGGCAAGTGGGACACGTCCTTATTGCCTCCCAAAACTGACATGTAGGCTACCATATTGATGCGAGATTAGGCTCCCCTTCAATGTGCATGGTGGGAGTAGTTAATTGTCTAATGCTCCTTTATGACATCCACTATGATCAAGGTTCATGTGCTTGCTTTTTGTCTATCTTCATCACATGTAGATAAGCTACATTTTAGACAGATTTAAATGAAATTTTTGGTGCTCCAAATGAGATACAAAAGGCTTGCTTAAACACCAATCAATTGTATTTTTTGATAGCTTCAAATGATGATTAATGCTCTCCAAACTCTAGTCATTTGTGCTATTAACTTTGTCATAGTTAGACATCACTTAGACATTAAATTATTGCTATATTTTATCACCAATTGGCTATCTATAGGCTGCATTTTAGATAGCTCCAAGTGATGATTAATGTTCCCAAATGGTGCTTTAATTAATGGCATTTTTGGACAGCCTTTACATACTCCTATCCAAGCCTTTTGAGCTTCAATTGTTCCTTCATAAGCCATCACATTTCCAAGCCATTTTGTATGAATCAAGATAGCTTTAATTGCCTCAAAATCTTCATGTTTTAATACAAATTTTTTATTCCATCATTAAACCTAATCATAAAATTAATAGGAACACAAAATGAGCAATTTAACATAAAATAGGAATGAATTCAAATGAAATAACATATCAAAATATAACAAAATTCATTCCTATCAAATGCTCATATTTGTGCTTATATTTGTTCTCAATGAGTAAAAGATATGATTTTTCTTAAAATATGATTCATCTTGCTTTGTAAATATTCATTTTATATTTGGAATTGATTTTTGAAATTTAGGATGAATTTTGAAAAAAAATATGAAGTCATTTTAAGTTTTTTGATAATTTACATGCTTGATTAATCATGTAATATCTTGATGATTTATTTGATAGTTGAATGACTAAGGAAAAAATTTCACTCATTATGTTTGATAAATTGATCATTTTCATATAATTATATGTTGTTTTTAAATATATGATTGATTAATTAGCTTGAGGACAAGCAAATGCTTAAGTGTAAAGGAGTTCTTAGGTTCATTAATTATAGTATTTTCTAATGTAATTTGACGCACATTTGCCCAAAATTGCTGCTAAAGTATTTGATTTGCCTCTGGACATGTTTTATTTATATATCGGAGTTAAGTAGTGAAGAAAATCTAGAAATTTTAGTGAAAACATCTAAAATTAGGAGTAAAATGGTGGTTAAGAGGCATTGTCATTTAACTATGAAGAGCCACTATTGAAGTCATTTTGGGGAGCTAAATGATACGACTTTAACGACATCATTTAGGTCATTTTCAAGTGTTGTTTAAGTAACTATTGAGACTTTTCCAACAAGATCTTGGCTCCCAATGGTTGCAACTTGCTCCACTTGCCTCCAACTTACATCAGAAATACATATTGAGCTAAGAAACAAATTAGGCTACCAAAATTAGATCTTAACTTAAATTTTTCTTCTTCTTTCTCTAGGTTAGGCTTTTGTTTTTTGCTTTCTTTTGTAGCTTTGTATTTGGTAATTTCATGTTGTTTTTTAAGGATTCCAAGGGTTTATGCATGTGGTAAAAGACTGTATGACAATTTGGAGCTTTATTCAGTTTAATTTAAACCCTTAAATCACTTGTTTTTTACTCTTTGTTTACAAATATTCAAGAACATGTTCCTTAAGGTTCATTCATGTTATTCTTTAATTTATATATATATATATATATATATGATGTTTTAATCCGATCTCTATCTAAAGACGAGTTATTAAAAGATTTGATTGAGTTCCTATTACATGTTAGAAGGTAATATTTACTTATTTTAAATGTTGAATGCTTGTCTTAACTTGATCAGTTAAGATAAAGATAAAAGATGGTTAAGATGCCGTGACAAACTACCTTAATCATTAGAAAAATCAATAAACAGCATGATTTTAATAAATATATGATCATTGGTCGGTTAACCATGAGGGTGTTAATCTATAAAAAAGGTATTTTTAGGTTAAACGTATAGAACTTTAAGCCTACTTCCTATATCTTTAGGTGGACCAAATCATAGAATAGGAATGATAAAGATAAGGCATTAACTTGACCATAGCTTTTCCTTGATTCATTAAAGGTACCCTATACTAGGCATTCTAACCTTTCCATAACTTAATTAAAGTATTTAAAGCCTAAGCTTTAGCTAGTTATTCAATTTGGTAGTCGTTGAGGCATTTTTAATTCCATTACATTGATTGAAAAACTTTATGTTTATTTAATAGTTCTAACCTTCATTAAATCGCAATCTTGAGTTTTCTAGATAACTAATCTAAGTAACCTAGTACTCGTAATATTTTTCCCGTGGATTTGACATCAAGAGTCTTAAAAATACTTAACTTTATTACTTATTGACTTATATACTTTTCGTAATAGTTGGTTTGGAAATATTTTAAGAAAGTGTGATCTTCACTGCTTAATTTAATAATTAATTATGATAATTTAGACTAAACCAACCAACACATGGCCAAGAAAAGAATGCTCTTCCTACACAGAAGTGGGGTAAGGTAAAGAATGTACAAGATCTATCTTAACTTTATCCGCTTTAATGCCTTTTTGAGAAATAACATGACCTAGAACTATACCTTATTGAACCATGAAATGACATTTTTCAGTATTAAAAACAAGGTTAGTTTCTAAGTATCTCTTAAGCACTATGATCAAAGGAGTCTACAAGAAAAGTGAAATCATCCATGAAAACTTTTATGATTTTCTCTAAGTAATCAAAAAAGATACTCACCATACTATTAGGCCTTAGATTTAATGTGTTTTTATACGAATTTTTTAAGCTACATTGTTCCCAATTTACTACTAAGTTATTTAACTATGTTTATAAATGATGAGCATTGCAAATGGAAGCTAAAACTTAAACAAAACCTAAAATTATACAGCAAAAATTTTGAAATTTAGACTAAAATGGCATCCACAGCCAGCCCACCATTGTGCTTAGCAGCCCACTGTTTTACTCTCGAAGACAAGGACCAAAACAGTTATTTTAGGTACTAGTTGACAAGTTTCCAGCTAGATCTTCAATCGTATTGGTTGCAACTTATAATAGTTGCTTCCCATTTATAGTTGACATATATATAGAGATCTGAAATCTAAAAATAATAAGAGTAGACAGACATAAACATGTTTTTCATATCAAACTTTAGATTCTTTCAAAAGTTATGGCTCCTTACTAGTGTTCTTCATCTTTTCTTATTTTCTTTGTAGATTTAAGTTGTTTTATGGATTGTAAAGGCTTAATCACATGTTTTAGATCTATAGGCATATTTGTAGCTTAATTTTGTGCATTTTAAACCCATGTTTTGTATTGATGAGCTTATAGATTCAAAAACATGAGTTATATGCATTATATATTTTCTTTCTTGATTCAATTGAGTGGATGAATGTGTTTGTGGTTGAGGAATGGTTCTTTGATGATTTAAATACAAGCTTAGATATGATTAGGGGCTATCTTTTACTTATCTAAATGCTTAAAGGTTGTCTTAAATGGATTGTTTAAGATTTCAAAGGTAAATGGAGAAAGAAGATGACCAATCTCTTAATCTATTGGAAAATCAATAAGTAACTTGATTTTAATCAATACGAAACCAATGATTGGTTAATCTAAAGGGAATTAATTTGAACATATAAATTTTTAGATTAAGCTTATTGCACTTTAAGCCTTCTTTTGCTTTATTTAAGAGTATAACAAACCTTAAACTTCAAAAGTAAGAGAAAAGACATTGATTTGATCATAACCTTGTCTTGATTTAGAGAAGTTGCCCTAGGACAAGTCCCTTGATCCTTAATTAATCCATTTAGATCATTGAAAACTAATCCCTTGACCATTTAATTCATTAAGCAACCTTAAATTTAAAAGTTAGTCTTCTTTTCCAAGTTGTAAGCTCGTAAGTTTAGTTTGGTTTCTTTAGATAATTGTGAGCCATTTTTCTTATTCTTGACTATAAGTGATCTTCGTAGAACAATAATTCGAGTCTAAAATACTCACTCTTTTACTTGTGGTCAGTATATTTGTCGGTTAGTTGGTTTTATTTTATTTTTTTAAAAAACAAGAGCTTTAATTGTTAAATTTGGTAATAAATTTGGTTAATTTGATATTAATAAAAAACCAAAACCAAGTTTTTGACATCACTTCTAAGGATCCGACATAATCAGATTGTTAGGAAATGTTGGTATCCATTATTTATATTGTTATATATTGTTTATATTGCTTGTTTACTTTTCTTTTTAAGTGTGATTTGTTTTTATTTGTGTGTTTATGTTATTTAGTAATTGTTTATGTTTATTTATTTTTAATCTTGTATTCAAAATCGAGGCCACAAGTTTGAGAAGTTTGAATTTGATCATGAACTTGAAAGAACCATCTGTAGGCAAAAGAAAGAATAAAAAACCACATCATCTAGTCAAGATCCTTTAGATTCAAATCTTGTAGAAAGGAAGCATTAAGAGGAATTAGTTGCTAGGTCTCAAGAACAAAATAAAGGGCCTATAATGATGAAATTGACCTTAGGAAAAAAGAAATCATCCTATGGATAGAATTGTTAGGCCTATTATAGAATATGATGATTTTGAAGTCCCTCATATCATTCTTTCAATTATTAAATCTTCCTAGTTTGACAGTTCTTCTTTAGAAGATCCCAGGGATCATTTGCAAAGTTTTATAGATGTTTGTGATCTCTTTAAAAGTCAAGGTGTATCTGATGATGCAGTCAATCTTAAGTCATTCCTTTTTTTCTCTAAGGGACAAAGCTAAAGCTTGGTTGAATAATTTCAACCTGTTTCTATTACAACATAGAAGGATCTTATGAACTTGATTTTAGCCAACTTATTTCTACTAGCAAAAATAGTAAAGCTTAAAATTCAAATTTATTCCTTTTCCCAATATGAAAATGAAAGTTTGTATAAAACTTGGGAAAGATATAGGGAAATAATTTCAAAGTGTCCAAATCATGGGTTTGTACTTGTGATCAAGTTGCTATCTTTTATATTGGACCCATTCCCTCTACTAAGAGTATTGGCCTTAAATGACACCTAAGAGGGGGTGAATTAGGTTTTTAAATTCTTAAAATAAACAAAATAAAGAAACAATAATTTTTGGAAGTTAAATAACACAATTATAAAACAAACAATGTGAAGAATACTTGAAAATTATTGATAGTATAATAAGAAGTACAAATTTGAAAATATTAACAACTTACAACTCCTTTTTGGCTCAAGAATAACCGACTATTCTTTTTCAAAGCTCAAGAATAACCTTTAGAAAATTTATTTTTATAGGGTCAAGAATAACCTCAAAATAACAAAGCAATTTCTCACTTGTTGAGAAAACACAAATCTCACACAAACTTGATAAACAAGCACTCTTAAACACGTATACACCTTAAACTCTCAATATACTTAATCAAACTTGTAAAGCTCGTATTCTGTATGATAATCCTCATTTTTACTCCTTACTTTCTCCATCTATTTATAGTGTAAAAAAACTTAACTAACCGTCAAACTATACGTTGCTGAACCATTGGTGAATTTATTTCTTTTGATTTTTGGACATCTCTTATTACCAATGTATATATTTTCTATCTGTTGGACAAATCTTCTATTCCTTAAGTAATGTGACCGTTGCACTCGATTCGGTCGATTGATAGGCCATGTTCAGTCGACCAATCTTTAAAACTTATTCATTCGGTTGACCAATAGCCACTCTAGTAGGGCCAAACAAATCTATATGAAGTAATTCAAGTGGTCTAAAAGAAGTTATCGATTTCTTGCCTTGAAAGGAACTTCTTACTTGTTTTCTAATTTGATATGCTCCACAGATTTTGTCTGTTTCATCCTTTATTATTAGAAGTCCTTTAACTAGTTATTTTGAGTTAAGCTTTGAGAGGAGATCCGCACTTACATGTCCAGTGCCAAGTCCAAGCACATTCGCTCAAGGATATTAAACATTTATCTTCAAGATTAGTAACACACTGTAGATCAACAATGTATGTGTTTCCTTCTCTTTTTCCTAAAAATACGACACTATCGTTATCTATCTTAGTAACAACACATTCATCTCCTAAGAAGCTAACCTTATAGTTTTTATCACATAACTGACTTACACTTAATAGGTTATGTTTTAAACCTTCAATAAGTAAAATATTATTAATCAATGGACAATTATCTTTACTTAATTTGCCAATGCCAATTACCTTACCATTAGAATTATCCACAAATGTGACGGATCCTCCATCCTTACTCTTGAATGTGATAAATTGTGAGGGATCTCCAGTCATATGCCGTGAACATCCGTTATCCACGTACCATTTGTTTCTTCTCTTTTCCTATAAAACAAGTAAAAATAGTTTTAGGTACCCATCTTATCTAGGGTCCTTAGGTGTTAGTATACCTAACTCATGCCTTAAAGGATTATAAATAAGAATCACAAATACAAGTTAAATGTTAAATGAGACGGGTATTTAAACATATATGATCTAATGGATTACAAAAATAAAAATGATGGTTTTGCGCTATCGGTCGACTGAATTAGTTGAATCGGTCGATTGAACATTGAAGCTTTGTCTATCGGTCGACTAAACTTATCCATTCGGTTGACCAAACAACCTTTGGTCAATCGATGTTAACATTC
>JAOXYD010229149.1:0-18142 GCA_028565735.1 Pinacopodium congolense
ATCTTAATTTGTTATAAAAATCAATAAGCAACACAAATTAATCCTTGAATGCTAAAATCTGGATTTCTTTTGAGAGTATAACATAAAAAATACTATAAATTTAACCTCTAACACATATCACCGGAGAAATGTAAGGCAAAGGTCCAATGCTATGTGTGTACATAAACGTAGTTGCCTCCTTAAAATAAAAATGGATGTTCTAACTATAAAAATTGGAAGAATGGCAGTAAAGTCAACATTTACTCAGGTGATGTGTTGTGACGTGTGGGAGAAGACATCCAAACCATGAATTCTAAGAATCTAGCGTTGTAGGACAAGTGGAGTAAGTGGAATTTTTAGGTAACAAATTCAACAATAACAATCAATAAAGAGCCACTTTTAATTCCGGGTGGAGATAGCCTCTAAATACACCAAGAATAGAGGAATTGATAAAAAAATTATTATCAAAACCGAGGACTATTTTCAGAAGGTGGAAGGATCCATGCATAGCTTGGAAGTTTAGATAGGAGACTTAGTTAAGTGAGTTTTTGATAAGTGGTAGAGTATATCTCCAGTCAATTTCGGACCTAAACAAAAAGCAAAGGTCAAAGCCATAACTCTAAGGAGTGGAAATGAGCTAATTGGAGATGAGAAAGCAAAGTAACAAGGAGAAACTATAGTTGAAGAGTAGACATTTACAGGGGAGAAACAAGAAGAGAAGGATGGAGAAGAGACTGAAAGGCCGATGAAGAAAATAGTGAAAGAATACAAGCCACCAATTCCATATCCAAGTAGGTTATAAAAGGATCGTCAAGATGAGAAATTCGTTAAGTTTTTAGATCTTAAATAATTATATATTAACATATCTTTTATTGACACTTTGTCTAGATGCCAAAGTATGCTAAGTTCCTAAAAGATTTCCTTTTAAATAAAAGGATACTAGAGGAATTATCTATAGTGTAATTGAATAAAGAAAGTTTGGAAATCTTACAAACTAAACTACCTTAAAAACTAAAGGGTCCATAGAGTTTTACTATTCCTTTTATTATTGATAGTTTATCTTTTAGTAAAGTATTATGAAACTTAGGTGCTAGCATAAATTCGATGCCATATAGATTGTTTAACAAGTTACGACTTCGTGAACCACAACAAACTAGGATAGACATTCAATTAACTGATAGATATATAAAATTTCCTAGGAGAATAATCAAAGATGTTTTAGTTAAAGTTGAAAAATTTATCTTTCTTATAGGTTTTGTGATTTTAGACATTAATGATGAGGTAGAAATTCCATTAATTTTATGTACACCTGTTTTAGCTACAATTAAGGCTATGATAAATGTGCAAGATGGGAAGCTAACACTTAAGATTGAAGATGAGATAATTGAGTTTAAAATCTCCAAAGTCATTAAACATTATGTGGGTAAAGATTATACTTTTTTTTTGTTTAGATGTGATTGATGCTAAAAGTTCTAATGTTTTATAGAAGCAATCATATATGACTCATTGAAAACTTGCATAATCAAGGGAGAAGAGGAGAAAATGAACAACCTTAATGTCTTAAAGCAAGAGGAATACTTGGAGGCCAACAAGATAAAAACAACAACATAAGAGATCATGTTTAGAAATCTTAACAAGACAAAAAAAGAAGAAGATAAATTAAGACCCTCAATTGAAAAACCCTAGATTTAGAGCTAAAAAGGTTGCCGAAACACTTTGATTATACTTTAGAGTATGCTTTCTTAACTAAAAACTCAAAATTATTAGTTATTATATTTTTTGATTTTTTATAGGGGAAAAAAGAAAAATTATTGTATATGTTGAGGGAGCATAAGAAGGTGATAGCATAGAAATTAATGGATATAAAAGGGATCAATTCTTTTTTTTTTATACCCATAAGATATTATTACAAGATGATTACAAACTTGTGATGTAACCTCTATGAAGACTCAATACCAACATGAAGAATGTGATAAAAGGAGAGGTGATTAAATTACTAGATGTGAGAATTATATATCCTATTTCTGATAGTTTGTGGTTGAGTCCTATATAGATAGTGTCAAAAGAAGGTGGAATGAAAGTTGTGTCAGACGAGAGGAATGAACTTATTCCCACAAGTGCCGTCATGAGTTGAAGAGCGTATATTGATTACCATAAGTTGAATGATGCAACTCGCAAGGATCACTTCCCATTTTTATTCATTGATCAGATGTTAGAAAGGCTTTTAGAGCATGTGTACTATTATATCTTGGGTGGATTTTTAGGCTACTTTTAGATTTCTTTAGCCTTAGAAAATTAAGAGAAGACAACTTTTACATATCTATACAACACTTTTACATATAGAAAAATGCCATTTATGGTGTAATGCTCCTATTACCTTTCCAAGATGCATGTTTGTGATTTTTAATGACTTAATGGATGATGTCATGGTAGTATTTATGAATTATTTTTTAGTTTTTGGTAATTATTTTGATTTATGTTTCAATAATTTATAAAAATAACTTAAGATATGTGAATAAAGTAATCTTGTTCTTAGTTGGAAAAAAATGCCATTGTATAGTAAAAAGGGGAGTGATGTTAAGCCACAAGATTTTAGTTAAAGGCATTGAAGTAAATAAGACAAAAATTAAGACTATAGATAAATTACCTACACCAACATTGGTAAAGACAATTAGAAGCTTTCTTAGGCATGCAGGGTTTTATACGAAATTTATTAAGGAGCTTTCTAAGATAGCTAAGCCTCTTATGAAGTTGCTAGAAAAAAAATGTGGTCATTAATTTTGATAATGAGTGTTTGCATGCATTTAATGTGTTAAAGGACAAATTAACTGACCCCTTAATAATGGTTAAATTTAATTAGGCATTATCTTTTGAACTTATGTGTGACGCTAGTAACTATAGAGTGAGAGAAGTGCTTGGATGGAATAGGTACAAATATTTTCAATTGATTTATTATATAAGCAAGACGTTGACTGATACATATGAGAACTAATAAAAAAAAGTTGTTCGCCATTGTTTTTGCATTTGATAGATTTAGATCATACCTTGTGATGTCTAAAGTCATTGTGTATACAAATCATTCAACACTTAAGTTGACTAAGAATGATGCTAAACCAAGACTGATAAGATAGGTATTGTTGTTATAGGAATTTGATTTGGATATAAGGGACAAGAAAGGAGTAGAAAACTTGGCTACAGATAATCTTTCTTGCCTTGAGAATCACAACTTAGAGGAGTTGGTGAAAGAAAAAATCAATGAAATATTACCTGACAAGAGCCTTTATGTAGTAATCACTACGTATATTAATACACCTTGATTTTTTGATTATGTTAATTATCTAGTAGTTTAGATCCTACCACATGGAATAACTTGTCAATAAAAGAAAAAATTCTTAGTTGATTTAAAGCAGTACCTATGAGAGGAGCCGTACTTGTTTCGTATATGTGTAGACCATATAATTAAGAGATGTGTAGCTTATCTAAAAACTGAGGATATTTTGAGGCATTGCCATCAAGGACCAACATTTGGGCACTATAATGCAAGTAATATAGCCAAAAAAGGTCCTAGGTTCAATTTTTATTAGCCTACACTATTTAAGGATGCGAAAAGGTATGTGGATACATGTGATAACTGTTAGAGAGTAGGTAACCTTTCTTATAGAGATGAGAAGCCCCAAACTAGTATTGATGTGTATAAGATATTTGATATGTGAGGAATTAATTTTATGGGCCCGTTCCCAGTATCCCTTAGAAATAGGTACATTATAATATAAAAGGGTAAAAGCCCAGGCATTACCTATTAATAATGCTAAAGTGGCTATTAAGTTCATTAGGAAATTATTTATATAGTTTAGAGCATCTAGAATCATTATAAGTGATAGGGGTACCCATTTTTGCAACTAGAAATTTGAAAATGTTATTAAGAAATTTGGTTTAATACATAGAGTAGGGACCCCATATCACCTCCAAACCAGTAGATAAGTAGAGGTTACAAGTAGGAAACTAAAAAGAGTACTAGAGAAAATGGTTGTAAGTTTTAGGAAAGACTAGTTTATAAAATTAGATGATGCTTTATGTTCTATTAGAACAACATATAAGATACCAAATGGCACCTTACAATACATGTTAGTTTATGAAAAATCATCTATTGGTTGAACTTGAAAACAAAACATACTAGGCTATAAAATCCATTAATGATAATTTAGAATGTGTAGGTCATAAATGCCTGCTTTAGTTAAATGAACTTGATAGATGGTGTCAAAAATCTTATGAGAACCCCAGGATCTCCAAAAAAAATATGAAGAGGTGGCATGATAAAAAAAACATCAAGGAGTTCAAATCGTGTGATCAAATTCTTCTCTTTAATTTAAGACTTCGATTATTCCCAAGTAAGCTCAGGTGTCGATAGTCTAGTCTTTTTATTGTTAACAAGGTCTTTTTTTTTTCCCTATGGTGTTGTAGAGATTTTGCATCTAAAAAGAAAAATTTCAAAGTCAATAAAAATTGGCTTAAGCTATACTTAGGTGGAGACTTCAATACTTAAGCGGGTGAAGACTATACCCTTCATATCCCTTACAAAACTAAGACTTTAGTGAGGTTATCGAGCTAATGACATTAAATAAGCATTAATGGGAGGCTATTATAGTCTAACTATATTCTAATTTTTGTCTAATCTAATCCTAGACTAACTAAAGGCAAGTTCACCTTATCAAAAAGTAGTATAAAATAGTAATAAATTGAGTATCATTTTCTATAAGGACTAACAAGAGAATATAAAGTCACATGATGCTACATTACTCAGATGATCAAATTTTAATAAAGTGACTTTAATACTAAACGATTAATGAAATATGAAACATACAAACTATCACCAAATTATGGCTAGAACCTTTCCTAAAAATATAAACTAAGGCTTCAAATTTCAATGGGTTAATCACTTAAACTAATGATAATGGAATGATTTAGGACCTACTTCACTCAATTAAAACATTACTAATGGCCATAGAAATATCTTTTCTCTTTTAAATTCAAATTGCATATTTGATTCATAAACAACTTGGAATAAAAGACATGAATTGCAAGAAGTCCAAATCTAAGTTCGTTAAATCTAGGAATCATCATCCAAGTCTCTAAAGTTGGTCTACTTTTAGATTCAAGTATGTTACTTAATCGATTTTCCAATAACTAAAAAACCAATGATTATGTATTTTCACTTGCCTAAAACAATAACTTAGGTGATTAAGCTAAGCTATATGAAATAAGCATTCAATCAAGGTAAAAACCATCCATATAATCTATTCATATGCCATTTAATTGTCTATCCTAAACTAAAAGAAATTTACTCACACATGTTCATCAATAGAAGATAAGATAAAATCATAAAACTCATATTAATTGAATGTTATAAAAAGATAGAGTCAATATAAAGACAAAAACAAAATAAACCAAAAACCAATAAGAAGTTGACCACTCCCTCAAGATTTAAGATATTGTCGCTCTTTGAATGCTCTAAAACAGGTTCTAATCATAAGATAATCAAGCTAGAAAATTAAAAAAAAACTTAATTATGATTGATTTTTATTTAAATCTATTATAGTTTGCCTTAAAGAACATGAAAATTATGTTTAAATATTCCCCTCTTATGGCTGCTAGGGTTTGGACCAGTTTTTTTAAAAATTGCCGGTACATACTAAACTGACCTGTCACCAGTACAAACCGGTCAACAATGGTGCTGGGCCGATATTTTGGCTCGTGCTGGTGAAATCAGCCCGTACCTCAGACAATATGGGGCAGTATTATAATTTTGAAAAGTTATCAGTCGACTGATGGTAATGTATTGATCGATCAATGATCATCATTTGCTTCATTTAATCAGCTGATTCTTTTAAGAGATTAACCAATAAGTTAATTAAGAATAATTCACTCAACCAATGTAAGTTCAATCGACCGATTCTCTCAATTTAGTCGACCGATTTGTATTCGGTCGACCGATTTGTATTCGATCAACCGATCCTTGGCATTCAGTTGACCGATGTCTTGTATAAATTAAACTTTATATTTTCAATAATTGGTTATAATTCATGAATCTAAAAAATATCTTCTGCTCAGTTTTCCATTTTTTTTTGCTTTCTTGTTTTGTTCACTTTAATTTCGCTATTTGTCATTTCGTTTATTTAAATTCCTTTACTTCTAGAGGTTTTCTTTTCTTTTAATTCTTTTTTGTGTAATATTTGAACTAACTATAAAATGTAACTAGTTCCCTATGGAGTAGACCCTCACATGCCCTATTACATAGTAGGCAAGTTAGGTATTTATTATTTTGTAGGTTGCGATGAGCTTTTATCAAATTTTTGTCTCCATTGATGAAGAACTTGTGCTTATGTTTTAGTTATTTCTTGTGTTTTTTTTTTTTGCTTTTGTTGATCTTTGACACCTTATTGTCTATTTTGTTTAATACCTTTTACAAATAATGGCTTATTTTCACCATTCTTTTATTTTTGATCTTTCTTGCTTTAATTCTTATAGTGATGAGTTTAAGTTTGCTACTATCTCAAGGTTTGAAAAATTTATAGAAAATATCACATCCTTAGTAGGGCAAGTAGTGATTTACACAATAGACACTAAGGTATATCATTTTTGTTCATTTTTAGGCAATTCTATTGATATGTTCCTTACCTTATAGGATGAGTAGCATTTTTATATGGAGGTTTCTAGGATGACCAATTAGGATGGTATGATTATTACACTCTTATTTACAATATGAAGTGGGAGGATCATGCCTACCTTTCATATAGGAGTAACTGTCAAGGATTCAGCTCTCTACCAAAGTGCTATTAAAGTCAACTACAGTGTCAGCCTATGCTTCTACCGTCACCTTCACCACCACAAGTTGATGGAATGTCATTGGAGGAGATCATAAAAGTTTGGCTACGAGCACTCTTTAATTCCAATAGCATATGAGGAGTTACTTGAAAGACTTGAAAATTAAGTGAGCGACTTGTAAAAGGGATAGAGATCCTAGAAGCTCAAGTTTCTACAAGCCTTCCTAGCTAACTAAAAGGAAACAATGGGAAGAATATGTGTGCTATTTCTTCAGAGGATGTAAAATAGTTGGACTAGAAGGATAAGGAGCTATCTCAAGAAAATAAGGAGGAAAGCCCTCCTATAGTAAGTGGTACATCTTATGTTACTACTAACTAGGTTTTAATTCCTTTTCTTTGCAGGTTGAAGAAGAAATAGGAAGAAGAGAAGAAGAGGAGAAGAATAGTGAATAAGAGGAGTAAGAAGATTAGGTGATGAGAAGGATGAAAAGCCTCCACACTTATTGCCTACATAACTACGTAGACCATCCTAGAAAAAAGGAGGAGTCCATAGTGGAAAGTTGATCTTAGACTTTAATAGATACACAATATACCTCCACATCTCCCATGCTATAAGAAATCATGCTAACCAGGGGCCGACTTTTAGGGAAGCTATTCGAGGCTCATCAATGCTATTGTGCATATTTCCTATTAGGCTCAAGATTCCTTTCGATATTAGATAGTTCATAAAGTAGGGGTCAAGCTAAAGACCTAAAACAAGTAGTTATTAGGAGGCAACCTAACCTTTTTTTTAAGTTCTTATGTCTTTTCTTTTTGTTAGTTAGTTATTTAGCTACTTTTTGTTTAAGTGCTTCTCCTTTCTTTTATGTTTTTTTTAAGGAGCAAAAGCGAGCATCTATCTCTCCCTTAAAGACTTCTTGTTTACCTTATTAAGGGGTGTTTTCTTATTCCATACCTCTTGTGTTTTCAATGTTTTTGAGACATTGTGGACAATGTTCAATTTTATTGTGAAGGTAAGGAACAAGTTCAAATTTGCACATATGAGTTCTTGTGAATTCAATTGTGATGATTTGAATGTTTTAACTAAAATAATCTTGATTTTTAGTTGATTGTTAATTACGGTATTTAAACTAAATTGATGCTTTTGATTTAGTAAACATTAATTAACTCCAGATATGATTTCTAACCCATAATTTTTTTATTTATCCTTTTCTTTTGAGTATTTTCATGTGTTTAATGACCTTTTTGTATGATATTAAGTGCTAAGTACATTTTATATTTTTTTAATGTGAATTTAGAATGAGATTTTTGGAATAATATGTTGAAAAATAAAATAAAAATGTGTAAAACTTGTGTTTGTATTGTAAATAAGTGAGCAAAATTTACTCCATTATCTTCAAACCAATCAAAAGGTTAAAGTTATAATTGGAGCTAGTATCCATTTGAGAGTGTGACCTCACCTATAAGGTGTTCAGGACAAAATGTTAACCTTCGCGATAAAAAGTTAAATGACATCTCAATCATGATAAGGTGTTTGACTTCGTATAAAAAGGCTTCGTGTTTTCATATAAAATGCTCCAAATGTAAATTGTGATGTGTTCTATGTATTTTGAACATCCTCGACTATATTTATGTGATGAATTATACAAAATAGCTTGCATATTTGGTATTATACTTATGAGGTTGCTTCTTAACTAACTTTGTGTGTGTTTCACCAGTTTTTATCATGATGAAATTGAGATTTTTCAACTAGATAAAAGGCATTAATTGATTTTCTTTTTCTACTCAATTAACTCTTGACTTTGGATTTACATTACTTTAAGTAAGGTTTTTGAGTTATTGCTTGAGGACAAGCAATAATTCAAGTGTAATGTTATTTGATAAGGATGCATTTTATGGTATTTCCATATGAGTTTCAGTGTCACTTCAACCCTGTTTTAATGTTTAAATTTCTATTTTGTGTTCCTTTTGAGTTTACATACAGATTTAATCTTAGAACACATATAGAAAGTGAAAAGAACAAGTTTGCAGAACAATTAGAGAAAAATTGGGCAAAGGATTCGTTGTCAAGGTGTTAAGTTGTGGTCTTATCCAACCACTATTTAGGTCCACCCTAACTGCTGTTTAGGTCCACCAAAACCATTATTTAGGGTCTTTTCTAGAACTATCAGTGGCAGGTGAATCCAAGGGTCGTTCAAAGGTATTCAAGGGTCGTTGATAGATGAAATTATGCTACCTTGAACCTATATTAAGGTGAAAACCTATCTTTTCACTTCCAAATCATCCTATACCTAAAGAGGACCTATGATGGAGTTGGTGCAGATTTGTAAGTTTTGTTGCCCACTTAGGGCAACCCTTATTTCTTTGTCTTTTTCCTCAATTTTCCCTAAGGTTTCCATGTTCCTTTCATCTTATTTCATATTCAATTGTTAGAATAAGTAGTTTAGTTGTTGAATCTTAGTTTTGTTTATCTTTTCTATGATTCTATTTAAATTTTTTTGTTTTTATTATGTATTTGCTTTGGGTTTTGTTGGAATAGTTCTTAAAACTTTTGTTTATGTTAATATAGTGTTAAAGCTTTACTTTCTAGCCTTGTTTCCTTTAATTTCTTTATGTTTTTACATTTCTACCTTCTGTCTTATTTAATTTCTACCTTCTATCTTATTTAATTTCAGTGTTTATTATTATGAGAATTGGAATTAGATTTGAATAGGCAATGTGATATATGAAATGATTGAATTGGAATTCAGAATTAATGTCATGAATTAGGGATTAACTCATAATATTGGTTATTTTAGGTATAATTTCTAATTTAATTGCTAAGTTTAAGTTTTTGGTCCACAATTTTCATTAGCAAAAAATGTAAGTAGGGATAAGTTAATTGATTTTATAGGTAAACTTAATCAATTAGTCTAGAGTATTGATTCTTTAGGCTACATGATCCAAGCTTGCGAGATTATGGCCTAAGTTAGTTGTTCTGTAGTTCTTATTGCTATTATGCCACTAAATCTAGAGAGCTTGTTATAAGATGTCATATGGTTAGGAGTAAATATTCCATCGTATCAGACTTATTTAAAACTTGAGAGGCTTAGGACATAAGACCTTGTTTATGTCCATAGGCTAGCATCTTAGGTATAAAACAATTTATACTTTCGATGACCAATTATAATTTATGAATTCGAAAAATATCTTCTACCTAGCTTTTTGTCTTTGTTATTTTCTTTCTTGTCTTTTTCGCTTTAACTTAGTTATTTTTCCTTTCATTTATTTAAATTCCTTCTCATTCATGGGTTTTTTTTTTGGGAAACATTAGGAATAGCTGTAAGATGCAACTAGTTCCCTGTGAGATTGACCCTGACTTATTTTGCTACATAATACATCTGTTAGGTATTTATTATTTGGTAGCTTGTGAGAACTTCATCAGCACTGTTGATGTTTAATTTGAATAGTTGTTAAAGTTCAAAATGAGTTATCCAACAATTATTTTTTATTTAAAAAATGAATTTAATGCATTAGAACATTGTACAATGATAAAAAAAAATAGCTAGTTTAAAGTATTTCACATATAAATAGGTGTTTTGTTTTTATGTTTTCCATCTAAGAAGTGAAAAAAATCATTCTTACAAGTGATTTAAGCATTATACTCTTTGTCTTGTGAGTTTTAGTGTTGTTTTATTTTGGTTTTATGAAGTCTGTACGAGCTAGGGTGTTCTTTGATTTCAAGAATTTGTGAGCCTCTTACAAATATCTTTATGAGCCCAAGTGAAACACATATTAAGTGCATCTTTGAGACAATGAAAGCTTGCGAGGGAAAGGGATTGTAAAGGTTAACCTTGAGCATTTAGAAAAAGGATTATCATTATTGTACTTATGAATTATTGCTAATAAAATACCTAATAATGAGCTAGGAAGTAGTTGCAGGAGAAACGGTTTGTCTCCAAACCACTATAAAATTAGTTTTTGTAATCTCTTCCTTGCACTTTTAGTATTAAATCTTTAATTTAAAAGTTGATTATAATATTCTTGCAATTGTTCATATTGTTTATACCATTGGTTTATTAGCTTTTGCATAAGTTTTTAGAAAATTTGGTGAACTTAGGATCATTAAACTAAAAAAAAATTTAAGAACCTAATTCATCCCCTCTACTCTCTTAGGTGAAAAATTAAACCACAAGTTCTATTTAGTGTTTAATTTTTTGTCACTAGAATATTGATATTACATAATTTGTTGCTAATAATTAGGCATTGTTCATAAATTTAAAATTTGTCACTAGTAATTAAGTACTGTCCTATTTATTTCTATTAATTAGGAATTTTTTAGTGTTGTTGTTTGGTGATAACTTTATTGTAATAATTATACATTTTTCACATTTCAATTCCCATAACTAACATTAGTTAATGATAATTATTCATTCTATAGTGCTTTATTTTAGCTGGTAAAAAATGGGTGGTTTTGGGTTTATTCTCATCCAACTTTATATCTCGTTTCAATATGGGATAATTGAGAAATCAATGATAAATTAAAAGGAGTTTTAATTTATCTAATTCTCTTTATGAATTAAAATTATAAATTACAATCATCGCCAACATATTAAGAACCAATGGGTCATATACAAAGATCAACTGAGGAGAGCAAAAATAATTAAGTTGGACTTAGGTGTAAAGTTTTAGAAACTTTATGGGTTAACTATATGATATTTAGTTTTATTAAGATTAAATAATAATAATTGTTAGAGTTAAAATTTAACTGTAATTATGTTTAATTGTAATATTAAAAAATCTTATTTTCTTTTATATAAAGGTAAAAAAACAAGAGAGGCTAGCACTTCTCATTTTATTCCTCTCAATTATTGAGTTTCTCTAAAATTTGATATGTGGATACTGTTAAAACTTAGACATATGTGTCTCTAAAGTGGTTTATCCTTTATGTATGGATTATATAAAAGATGAATAAATGAATCAAGCTGTACAATAAGGTATGAATTTAGATTCATTCTACATTTTGTTGGTGAATTAATCTTGTTGTATTTTAAAGTGATTTTGGTTTTCAATAAATTAGAAAAAAATTTGTTTTGTCTTCCTATGCTTGCTATTTGATCTCATCTTAATTGTTAATAGTATTTTCAGAGCAATCTTAATTGTATAACTTGATTAAATGTTATTAAATTTTTATTGAAAATTCAAGGATTGTATCTTAGTGTTTAGATATTGTTTTACAAAATCTAAAACCTAGAAATTGTTCCTAACTCTTATTTTTTTGGAATTTTTACTATTTTGTCTAAGCTTAAGAAAAATTGTTTTTGAAAATTTGATTAAGTTTATTGGTATTGGAAAACCATCTACATTGTCATTCTAAAAAAGGTTTCCAATTGAGTCTGAGGTTGTTCTAGAGTTCGACTTCAAATTTTTGCAACTTCTCCTTCTATATTTCTAGAGATCTTCTATGTTCATTTTTTTGTAAAGCATGATCATATGTGTTATAGACTCTTTAAGCATTTTGAATATAGAATTTTTAATGATTTACAAATTATAAAAAAGCATATGGATGTGTATGCGTGATCACTGGTTTTGGAACAACCAGAAAAATAATTTTTCATCTTTTAGGAACCTATAAATTATAGTTATGAACCCTTACAATGCGTTTGCCAAAAGGGAAGGCTAGTTCTAGAAAGGGTTGATGGATAATAGTCATTGACGAGAAGGTTGATGACTAGTGAGAGGTGGAAAAAAATTAAAATACACCAATAAAAATGATGGTGATAATTGTTATGGATGTAGTTGGGCTTGATGGTGAGAACTAGCAACTGTGAGTGGTAGTAGAATGGCGCGATGATTGGAAACTGGGTGATGATGTCTGATGTTGGCAATGGCTGAGAATAAGGATTTATCTTATAGAACATTTTTGAAACTTGATTCAAAAACCAAATTATAGGCAGGTGCACCTGTGGAAACAAGTGATGTAGTGGATTAAGGAGTCTAGATGTTAATCCTACGAGGAAATATTGCAACTACTAGGTCCTTTACAACTATCTAGAGAACTTAGATCTATATTTTATGAAATTAAAGACTACAAAACTACCTTAGACAGATTTAATCAATGTATTTGAGTTCAATATTTCTTTTCATAATTCTAATTACTAAGTCAAGGTTCAGGTAATCAATGATTTAATTGATTTTCTAAAGTTTTTTTATTCTAAAATCTATGATATCTTCATGAAATCAAGACACATCTATGGTGAAGCCAATGCCTTATCTCTATTAGTCCTATGCTGAAGTTTGATCATTCATCAAACTTAGCTAATAAGCTTAAACATTAAGAAGTATACTCCTAAAAAGGTTCCTTATCCGCTTAATTAACTAGAGATGAGTCATTCATTGATTTAAACTACTTTTATTTTCTTATAACTATGGTAAATAACAATTGGATCATTAATTATCTAATGAATTTATCTTAAGCGATTAATTTAAGATAAGAATTAAGCATTCAAATAATGAAGAACATGTCACAAATCATTCATAAGACATCAATTACTCATTTAAAAACCAGTCCTTAATTAAAAATTGAATTAAACATGCATATTAATCAAAGAACCTGAAATATAGCAATAAACATGCATAAATTTTATTAATTTAAAATAATAACAATAATAGACAAAGTTAAGAGTTTATATATCACCAAATCACAACCTTAGTAGGGGGTAAATTCTGAATCACGTGTATGAAGCTCTAAAATACATAAATAACCTATAAATATTAATTAAAAAATATTGAAAAGAAAGACTTAACTAAAAACTGCTTAAACTAGTTATAATTTGAAAAATGAGAAAAAGTACGATTTTGATCCTAAAATTGCTTGATTCTAAAACCTGGAGATGTCCTTTATTTATAAGAAAAGGCAAGTGATAGTAGAAATTATTTAATATCTCAATTAAAAATGTGTTTACCACCTGGAACGATGGTTTGACATCAAAGAACAATAGCACTGTTGAAGTGCGACTAACCATCATTGATGACGTGTTTTGACATGCTTCAACATGGGTTGCTAGGGAGTCCAATGTGGGTTGGCCAGACTACCATTGATAGTTTGGAATTTGATATATTTGCATCTTTTTTGCACAATTTCTCATTTATTCATACTAACCTACAAATTAAACATTTCCAAATAATAATTAAGTAACTAAGCATAAAAATAAGGGCAAGTTTTCAACCAAAAACACTATTAGTTTGACCCCTAATATGGACATAAGGATAAGAAATCCTAGGGTGAGACTAAATAGTTTTTTTGTTATAAGGATTAATTAACCCAGTACTAGAATAATGGGTTGATTGGCTATAAAGATAGCATAACCTAAAATTAGAATATGCATGTTTGGAAACTACGATTATGTATCCTAATGAAGATTAACCCTAAACCAAACTAGAATAGAAATATCTTTATCTCAAATAGAATTTAAAATAGTATTAAATTCAAAATCAATTCCTCAATTATATTGAGTATTTTTCTTAAGTTGATTAAGACTAATAATAAGGTTTTTCTTAATTACATTTAGAAATTCTTTCTTTATTTAAATAATAAGGTTCTTGATTTATTATAAAAGATATTTTTCTTAATTGAATTTGAAAAATATTTCATTTATTAATTAAAGAAAAGGATTTTACTTAATTTATTAGAACAGAGTTTATTTATTAAGTATTATTTTTCTAATCAATTAAGAAAATCTCTAAATAAATAATACAAAGAATTTTCTTTGTTAAATTCAAGATTTTTATTTAATTATAAATATAATTTTCTCTTAAGATTAGAAAATAGTTTTCTAATTCACAAAAGTTTTCTAATTAGATTAGAAAAGGATTTTTCTAATAAGATTAGACAATAGTTTTTCTAATTAGATTAGAAATAGTGTTTTTAATGAGGTTATAATATTTTATTTATTTAGTTTGTAAAAAAGTGTTCTTCAAAATTATAATAAATGAAAAGAAAAATCTATTGAACTTTTTTTCAATTAAATTTATTAAAAGAATCAAGAAAATTGGAAATGGCTTATAATTGAATATGAAAATTGATTTCAAATCAAATTAAACCTCCATTTGTAATAGAAGTTTAATTTGATAAAAAATCAATAGTTTAATTTGATTTAAAGTTTTCAAAGAGTTTGAAGTATTATTTTAAATTATGAATAGATTGATAACGAGAATTAAATAAAGATTTATGCTTTTATGCATATAATTTGATTATAAGCACATGAAGTGCTTGTTATAAATATATATATATATATATATATATGTTTGATATATATGGACTTTTGTATTACATTTTTATATGTGATATCTTTCATGTAATTGGTATTTGATGAGACCATTAAAAAAATCCCCCATTAAATTGTTAAATATAAGTTAAGAGCATAATATGATTGTTACCTTCCATTGTTATTTAAATAAATCAGAGGATTGTTTACTGGTAGGCCCGTTGATCACTCTCAATGCCACTTTAAATTCAATATGTTTAGTTTTATATTGATGAGTCCTACTTAATTAAATTTGTAAGATTTGGATGAGCATACTCATGATCATATGAATTCAGAGGCAAGTTTAGGAATAACGTATAGGATATGTTTTGGCAAAGAATTATCATCTAACAAATCTATGAGTCATCTACGATATGATAGATAAACGTTATCTACCCAAGGTGAAAATTTAGATTCATATTTTACTTTGTTTATGATTTAATCTTATTATAGTTTAAACAGATTTTGGTTTTCTAGAAATTAGGGAAAAAAACTTTTGTTGCATGCAATTTGATAAGCTCTCAATTTCTCAACCTGGCCTCGGATTGCCACATGGAGAAATGACCTGGTTTTATTAGTTATATTAAGCAAAAAATGAAATAATCTTTAAAACCTCAAAAATTGTTATGAGAGGTCATCTTTAAAAAGAAAAAGATTTCTTTTTGAAAAAATTCAGAAAGATTCATCAAAAAGATTCATCACTTGTTGGACATAGAAAGGTATTGGATAGTCAACAACATTTTAGTCAACTTTAGGAATCCCAAGTATTGAAACTTCAACTTCAATCAAATGACCTTCCACTTGCTATAGAAGACTATTAATAACTATTGTAGATCCCTTTTGAAATAATAAATCATGCTTTTATGTACAAACAATCAAATAAGTTTAAAATTTTTTAAAAAATTTCAATATATAAAAGGAGCCGGTTAAAGATAAGTGAAGGAAACAAAGGTTAGACATGAACAATGATTAGAGATTATTTAGAAAAAAAAGGTTGGATAATTTTAGTAATACTTTTATCTTGTAAGAAATAACTCTAGGAATGTGTGATGTCATTTTGTTTCCTTCTTTCCTATATTTGATAGATTAAAGAGTCTTGTGCGCAGATGAACATGTAGTTTGCAACGCTAAATGAGGAAAATATAGCAGTGGGCTTTGAAAAAAATATAAAGGCATCAATGAAACGTTAGAAAGATATTAGAAAAACATGCCAAAATAAAAAAGGACTATGACATATCTATTTAAATTAAATCAAATAAATGTCATTGAATATAGGTTTGAATCAAGAATTATTTTCAACATTGAATTTATTAAGGGTAATTTTTTTATTTTGTATTCTTTAGCAGTCATTACATATTAAGAGACACTATATGATCATGAACAAGGATTGGTTTTGTATAAAGATAAGTGAGAATTTGAGCAACTTTAGTTGATCAAGCTCTCCATTAACCTAATACTTGTTGTTTTTCTATATTCCTCGAAAAGGTGAGGATTACTAATCCTTTTAAAAAATTAAATGGATTTTACCTTATACATATATGAGGAAGGAAATAAAAAAAATCAAGATGAGTTCTTCTGTCTCTTATTATGTTGGAGCCATGCAATGAAAGTCTCATGCACGGTTTTAAATTAGAGAAAGAAATGAGGTACCCTATTCAATTTAATATGAACAGAAAATAAAACAAAATCATTGAAATCTTTTATTTTTTTAGGAAGTAATTATCTATATACTCAATTATAGCTCCCCAAAAGGAAATTGAGAAAAGTAGTTAACTAGAATTCATATTTCATAGTATCTAAAGTAAAGATGTTAGGACCATCAAAGTTATAAAAAAAACATTTAAGAGAAATTGTGGAAAGACTAATACAGTAACTCGAGGTCTTAGAACTATCCAGGAAGAAAGCATAGAAAGAAAATGAAATGCCTTTAAATGTACTTGGACATCCATGCTAACTATAGCATCCTTTTCACACCCGTTTGATCTTATAAAGGGATTAATTTTCCACAAGCGTCTACATTACTTATGTTGGCAATGCCACTAATGTAGCGAAGAGGAAATCCTTCCTTTTGCTTTCTAAATTAAAGAATGTTATATTTCCGTTACTTATGCTTTTTATATAAAAATTACCACATATACCTATAGAGATGTCAAAGATGGGATACATTTCTCTCTGTATTATGTGCCAGAGTCAATGTTTTAAAAAGAATTTTGAAAATTTAAATTATTTTTTGTTTACTATATTGATTGGAAAAATATATTAATGATGCTATATGTTCATTTTTTATTCACTTCGAAAGATTTCCATATGTAAGACAACATATACAAATCGAACTTTCAAACTATGACCAACTTCCAAACTAGTTGTTATAATATTTTTTTACCTTAGGTTCTCAAAACTTACCATTTATTTGATGTTCTAATGAAAAGAAAAACCTCTAAAGAAGTTTAAAGAATAGCAATACAAAAATCAAGAGATTTTTTAAAATGATAAAAAGTCAGTTGCAAAAAAAGTGAAGACATCTAAAAAATTTTTTTTTAGTGGTTAGTGTTTGTATTTTTCACGAGTTTAAGATGCTTAAATTTGAAGTATAACAATAGCATGGATTTAACTGGCCATTTAGATCTTTATTATATAGTATAATAGTAGCAAACATGTAAGCTCTATGGGCAATCAAGAGGGGGTGAATTGAGTATTAAAAAAACTTTCTTAATAAATTAAACTTACCACTAAAGATAATTAAACTCAAAGAGATATGCAAACGATATGCCAAATCGATAACAGATAAACTAAAAGCCAAAACACACAGCAAGTAATAAGTAAAAAGAAAAGCGAAGAGAAAGACACAAAGGTTTATAGAAGTTCACCTACCTCAAAGATAGGCTACGTCTTTTCTCAAACTACTTGTTGGATATCATTCTTTACCAATAAATCAGAAACAATTGCAATATTTCTTCTAGAGTAAAGAGTAACTTTTACATCAATCTTATTAACTAAAGTTAAGAGAAACCTAATACAATCTTCATTCACAAGGGTCGATAGGAACCCAATACAATC
>JAOXYD010229167.1:0-18141 GCA_028565735.1 Pinacopodium congolense
GAAGATCAAACTTGTCATTTAACACATAATAAAACAAATTTAACACTTTTAAACCAAAAATAGGGATGAATTCAAGTTAATTGACATACCAAAGAATAACAAAATGCATCCCATCAATAAAAAAATCATAAATACAAATCATGAAAACATTAAGCCTTTCAAGCATTGAAAAATCAAGATAGGATTTATAACCAAAAATACAAATATAAAAATATTCAATTTTCTTCTTAGTCTTGATCTTTATCCGTCACTTAATTTTATTTTAATTATTGCTTTAACATTTTCATTTTCCTCATGAAACTTCAACTTTAGGCTCTAATATTTGCTCATGGTCATCATCCAAATTTTTATTTCTTTAATTGCATCAACAAAATAAACTATTAATAACAAATACTTCTTGTCACCATAGAAACTTTAAGTTTAAACCTCCTTTGGTTCAACATGATGAATATCCCGGTTGCAAAGAATCAAATGGAACCTTAAGGTGACCCAGTCAATCTAGTATAAATGTTTCTACTGTTATGCTTGGTTATTGAGTATGGTTTTTGATAGTGTAATTCAATCTAAAGAGGTTGTTACTAATTATGCAGTTGCAACTAGTTCATGTCAAAAGAAATGAAGTAAAATAAATAAATGCTCCTCTAGTGATTGATGTCCATTGAAATTATTTTCTTTATATGATAAGAAAGATAAGTACTTTAAGCCTAAAACATATAAGTTAGGGTATAGGTGCAATTAGATCAATAAACCAAAGTTGGTTAACTTCAACTACATTATTAGTCCTTTCGGAAAAAAAATCCTTAACAAACTAAGTATTAAGATCAAAAAATGGTTGAAGAATGCAGGATAAGCTAATTTTGTTAAATAATAATAGCATTTATAAGAATGCAAGGAGGAAGGTTTTAAAAGCAAAGTTAATGGAGAACATAATGAATATGGAAAGCTTTATGGTTATATAAGTGAGTGAAGGAAATGAATCCAACTCACAAAAAAGGTGTGGAGAAAGTTAAGATCTATATTTAACATGGATGGTTTTTTCTTAAAGACAAAGTAGTAGGGCTAACTCGTAAGTTCTATAAGTATGTATGGCAACTTTTACATGTACTTGATTATATGGGCATTTGTTGATATGGAGAATAATGAGAATTAGACATGGCCCATTAAGCAACACATTGATTTCAAACTTCAAGATGGGATCAAAATCATAAATATATTAGATATGAAAAAAGTATTATACTAATCTTATTAATTTTTAGGGAAAACCATATTCTCAGTCCTTTATTTTAACTAATTTTCCAATTAAGTCTATAACCTCAAAATTTTCTATTTAAGTCCTATACCTTTGCGTTTAATACCAATCTATTCCTTCCATTAATTTTTTTTAACTAAAGTCTGACGTGGAAGTCACATAGTCAACTCACAAAATTGTACAACCATATTTTTAGTCTTTAATCTTTAATTAAATTTTCAATTTAGTCCTATAACTTCAAAATTTTCTATTTAAGTCCTATACCTTTATATTTGACACTGATTCAATCCTTCTGTCAGTTTCCACTAATGAAAATCTAACATAACCAAAAAAAAGAAGATACATAGGAATCATCTTACCAAGGAAAAAAATACTAAATATATTTTTTATTTTTTATTAGAACATTGGATAATGAAAAAAATTAAATTATACATTATAACCATGTATGAATGGATTAAGTCAAATGACTTTGACATTCATAATAATTGGATGATCATAACATATTATTAGGTGTCAATCTTGATTTATAATTATAAATTATTTAGGTATAGAACTAATATTTTAATTTTTCTAATTCTAATTATAAATTAAAATTATAAATTATAATCATTACATACATATTAGAAACCTAAAGAGTCAAAGGTCTACTAAAAGATAAAATTTTAATTAAATTGGATTTAATTATGAAATTTGGGAATCTTCAAGGATAAAAAAATATAATATTTGATTTTATTAAGATTAAATTATAATTATAGTTAAAGTTAAAATTTAATCTTGATTTGTATTTAATTTTTATATTAAAGAAAAATCTAATTTTCCTACTATATAAAGAAAAAAGAAAAATTAGTTAGGGCTATTCTTATACTTCCTCTTAAAATAGTTCTGAATTCTCTTTAAAATAGGAATAAATATCTTAACTTTATGAATAGGTTCATAAGAAATTTTCCTAAATTAGTTAACTTTGTCTTCATCTACACTTATTACCTATAAACTTATAATAAATCCCAGGAAAACAATCGATTCCATTCAAAACACACATGTCTTAGAGTTATCATCTAATTGATTCTCCCTCGGATTATTAAAAACTACATGCAAATGTTTTACATGATCATCTATATTGCGACTATATACTAGATTGTCATTAAAATAAGCCACAATAAATTTTCTAATGAAAGAATGCAAAACATTATTCATTAGCATCATGAATGTACTAGGTGAATTAGTTAATCCAAAACGCATCACTAACCATTTATACAAACCATGCTTAGTTTTAAATGTTGTTGTCACTCATCGCCTTCTTTCATTTGAATTTAATAATACCCTTTCTTTAAACCAATCATAGAAAATAGACTAGCACCATGAAACTTATCAAATATATTATCTAACCTAGGGAGAGGATTTATATAGTTTACAATTATTTTGTTAATGGTTCAATCCCTGCACATCTTCCTTGTTCCCTCTTTCTTAGGAACTAAAATGATATAATCAAAACTTAGGTAATGTGCATCTTTCTTGTTCTATTTAACTCTTTTCTCTCACACTATTTTTATTCTTTTATACACTCTCTCTTTCCTTTTCTCTCAACTACAGCTCTCTCGCAATCCTTACTGGATCATCATATGCCTCAAATAGTTTAAAAGGTATTGACACAATGTTTTAGTTTTCTATGGTAAAGGAATCCTAATTCTTATATCCATCATGCATCACTCTCCTATCAAACTGCCATGGTCATCGCAACAACAAGTGTCTTGCATTCATTGGTACCATTTCACTAAGCAACTCATCCTTATAACTCATAATATAGAATGCTACTAAAACCTATTTTATAACCTTGATCTCCCCACACATATTAAGCCACTATAACTTATATGGCTTAGGGTTCTTCAAAGTCAGCAATTTTAACTTCGCTGCTAACAAAATACTAGCTATATTAGTGTAACTAGCACTATCTATGATCATACTACAGACCTTATCATCCACATGTCACCTGATACGAAAGGTATGCTCCCTTTGTACCTTATCCCTATCCTCCTTAAGATGAATGTTAAGTCTTCACTTAGTCACCAACAACTCTCCACTTTATAACCTTGTCAATCTCTACATCACTTTCATCCTTTAATGGTGGCATCTCATCATTACTAGAACTAACACTTTCCACATCGCTGTTGTCTTTAATCACCATCGCCCTTTCATTTAGACTTTGATATGTAGTATGTCCAAATCCTTAACACTTAAAACATCTAATATCCCAAGAATTAAAAATTGGTTTAAATTCAAACTTACCTTTTGAAGGTGTAGTTTCCTCCTTAGTTTAATCTCTCCTTCATCTTAGGTACTAACTTATTCTCCCTCTGTTTGTATCTCTAAGAAGATGTCCCACTAGTCTTGGAAGAATTCCTAAAATTCAACTACTTCTCCACCTTAATAGCCTTTATGTAACAAACCTTCCATCTCTACATACCATTGTAACTCCATTATATCTGCACTCTCCTTATTTAACCCATCCTTGCCATTGTAGCCTCTTGATCCTCCTCTACATTGGCTCCAATCGTGGATATCTCCATCTCTGTGTATTAATCCTCCACATTTTTAGACCCTCGAGTCAAACTCTACAATTTTTTATTTAAGCCTTTATAATATTGGCATAGAATGAACCTTTTCTGCATCATCGCCTTCATCTTTTCCTATTTTTGAATATGATTCTTTTTATTTCTATGCCTGTTAAGCACCAACTGAATCCACTAAATGCTATCATAATCTTTAAACTCATTATTACTAAATTAATCTTCTTCTGCTCAGAAAAATTATGATAGTCAAATATATGCTCCACCTAATGCTCCCACTTCAAATATAGCTTAATTTCATTACTCCCTTAAAAGGTTGGAATCTGCATCTTAAAACTTGCCATGCAATTGTCTTGTCTAGTAGTAGCTCTAGCTTCTCTACTTGATCCATTCTACTCATACTAAGAGCTCTCATATTCTTCTAATAGACATCACTAGGAAGTGTAAACAAAATTATAGACCATGAATTTTAGACTATGAACAGTCTAAAACATGAATCTACACAGAATAGGAATCTTAGGATAGTCTTTGAATAAGGTAGGGAATCGACCCTAATTAAATTTTTCTATTAGGACTAAAGTTGTAAGGATTAATGGCTACAAGTCTCCTTAATAAGCTCATACCTAAATTTTTTGTGAAGAACAAAGGGAATAAATTTCTCACAGGAATAAAATTTATCAAAGTTGAATAAATATGATTAATTATTTATAAAGTGATGACTTAATATTTTTATAAAACTCTAACGATGTTAAAAATTAACCTAAAGGAAAATCCATAAATTACATAATTAAAAATAATAAAGTTTTTTTAAATCATACAACTATAATGACATTAAGAATGGGAATAAAAAGTGTTGTTGTTAAGGGATGTTGATCTTTTTTTCTTGTTCGTGACCATAACAATGATTCCTAGAGGGGTTCCATAACAATGTCTTTCATAACTATTTTACTTCTAGAATTTACTATATAACTTGTTCCATTTTTGTAATTTTGATCTTTTCGGAGCCTCTTACACCTAAACTTTACAAAAATAAGTCATTAGAAGTCTAATTTAACAGATAATATGTAAAAGTTACTTACTAACACATCAACAAACATATATATTTTACATATTCTTAAATTTCGCCACACTTAAGTGTCTAATTGTTCTTAAGCAAATCAATTCATCAATTAATCTAAAAAATAATGTTCATAAAATTACTATTCTTATCAAATATAACCATTAAAACTTCTTCATTAGTCATTTAATCGTAAAGGATCATTAAGATGTTATACAACTAACTACTCATATTAATTTGCAATAAATTTAATTTACTTCATGCGTCTTCAATTTCAACTCAATTTATAAAACTCAATTCCATGTATAAAATGAATATACACAAAGTAGTATGCTTCAAATTTTAAAAAAAGTCACGTCTTTTATTTATTTATACAATATACATTTCAATTGTGAGCTTTAACAACTTGGTTGAGAAGTCACCTAGCCTTTTATGCAAAGATAAATCCTTGTCATGAATACCCTCAGTTACTCAACTAGGTCATCATCATCAATAGACTATCAACTCCACTATTTAACTTTGACCTTTTTATTGTTACCAAGCTAATGGAGTGAATCTAATTTAGGCACTTATTCACTTTTTTTTAACTCATGATGATAAAAAAAATCTAAAAGAAGTTATAATTACTTATATATATGTACTTACATATAGAAAATTATAATATCCAGTAAGTGTCCATTCTTTAAATTCATAAAGCAAAATTAGCTCACTTGTTCATCAACACTTATAATTAATCACATAAACTCCTTAAATCAACAATCAAAATCATAATGAATAATTTCAATTGTATGTTTTCAAAGAAAATCAAATTTCTATAAATTATTAACCATAGATAAAGCTATGATAAAATTGATAAGCTGGGGACAATATATCATATTTCCATAATCCCTTCCCCATACTTAAGATAAGCATTGTTATTAATGGCTAAATAACATAAATAAAGACAATGGAAATGGTAAGGTGATAATGAAGCTTCCCTAACATAATTGTGTAGTGAAGAGACATTTGTTGAAGAAAAAATGTTTACTTCCATTAAGCTTCAATTATAACTTATACAACTATAATTGGCAAACAAAAAATAAATAAAAGTAAGAAAAAGCAAGATCAATATAAGCAAAATAATCATAAATAAAATAAAATATAGAAACGAAATCAAAATACATTAGATTCTAAATGTGTAGTCAAGTCTATGGGATCTAAAAGGTTGGGAGTTAAAAGGTGATCATGTCCTTATCACCTTTTGAAATTATGTCTCCCAAGTATGACTTCAAGTGATGGTCATCAACCTTAAGTGTTCCCAATTGTGGATGGATAATCTCTACAGATTCATATGGGAGACTTGCTTTAGTATAAAGGGTCCAGATCATTTAGACTTAAACTTACTAGGGAATAGGCATAGACAAGATATGACTATCATGCCACATCTTATTTCAGTCTTTATAAAGCATAGCATTGTCATTTGCCATAAGTCTCCACTCTTCAAGCTCACTTAGTTGGAGTTTTTACTTCTTGTCTACAAGCGTAGGATCTATGTTAAAAGACTTGACTGCCCAATAGGCCTTGTGCTCTAGTTTTATAAGTAAATGACAAGGCTTTTCATATACTAACCTAAATGTGGGCATACCTACTAGAGTCTTATAAGCTATCCTTCAGGCCCAAACAACGTCTTCTATCAGACCAATCCTTCCTTTTATTCTCTTTCTAGAATTTGATTTAGTTCCATATTTGTTACCTCCATTTGGTCACTTATCTGAGGATGGTAGGGGATAGCCAACCAAAGTGCTTTATCACTTACTAAGGCTTTAGGTGTACAAAATAGTGAAAATAACATATTAAGAAATTTACATACTACCCTAACATCATTAGTGGGCAAAGCTTACACTTCAACCTATTTTAAAACATAGTGAGCCACTATTAGGAAACATTTATTATCAAACTAATGTGTTGTGCTCTAAATCTAGATACTTAGAACATTTAGAGAGGCCCTCAATTTATAATGATGGAGCAACTGCAAGTGGAGGAAGAATACAAGCCTCAATTGTTGAAGAATCTACTAGAAAACATGTCTATTGTCCTTTAACAGTGGTCTACATCGATCTATAGCGGCATTGTTATAGGATGAATAGCCCACCGTTAGTATAAAATTTCTAACTTCTTCAATGATGGTCTGTGATCTATCAACGATAGGCTAAGCAGGGTGTCATTAATGGTCCAAATTTGTGTCCTTCCTTGATCTTTTTGCACATTTTTCCAATTATTCAAATCAATCTACCAATTGAAAATTTCTAAACATTAATTAAACAATTAAGCACTAAAATTGAGGTAAATTGACATCAAATAACAACCAAAAATACTATGGATTTTCCCTTTAACAACTCCCCCATGCCAAGTCTTTGCTTTTCCTCAAGCAAACCAATCTATTAACATTCTTAAACTAGTATATAATCATATGAAAATTAATTCAAGATCAACAACATCATTATTAAAAATGTCTTTTTTATCCTTCAAAAATAATGACTCATCAAAATGTTATATAATCAATTATTCATATCAATTCGTAAATGCATTAAATCATTTCATTATTTTTCAACCTTCAACCTAAATCACAAAAATCAATTCCATATGTAAAAGGAAAATATAATGAGTATAATGCATCAACTTTCAAAATACTTTCACATTCTTTATTTCATAATTTATTTAGCTAACTAATTAATTAAATATGTAAGCAACTTGCTTGAGAAATAACTCAATCTTTTGACACGAAGGTAAATATTTTGTCGTGAACAACCCCTAGTTACTTAATTGAGTTGCTTCAAACCAACTAACAATTAGCACCACTCATAACTTCAACTTTATACACACACATATATATATATATTGCTTTCTTTTTTCTCTTTTTATTTTACTTTATTTTATTTTATTTTTCTCTTCTTCTTTCTTTTCCCTTTCTTTATAAACATATATATATAAGATTAGAAATCAGAGAAGTAAATTCTGCTCACTTATATAATTAACTAAGTTATTTATTTATTTACTTATTCTAATGATAAAAGTGTTTTATAAGAAGTCATAAAATTACTCACTAAGTTACATTTTATATGTGGAATATCATTCTAATCATCAAGTTTCCGTTATTCAAATTATGAAATAAGTTAAAAGTACTTAGTCATTAATAGTCACAATTAGTCATATAACTTTTCAAATTGTCAAAATAATTGAATTCAAAAGAAAACATGGACAATAATAAGCATTAAAATCAAAAAAAATTCCACAAATTATAGACTAGTAAAAGAAAATTGATATATTGATATACTATCAAGTAATAAAACCTAAATGTGCTCAAGACATATATCCTTCCCCCACACATAAATTGAGCACACCTAATGTTCATAAATCCACATATAAGCATAAAATATGAGAGAAAGAAAATAAATACACCAAGACAAATATGTGATCGTGAAAGCCCTTCGATGATGTGAATTGCAGCTATTTGAAAATTAAGGACAAAATATCAAAGCATTAGAAACAGAAGAAAACATATAAAACAAACACACCAAAACACACTAAAATAAAACACACCAATAGCATGCTGAAAGCATACTATTTTATTGAAAGCATATAAAATCCTACTTCTACAGTTGGGTTGCCTCCCAACAAGTGCTTTTTTAAAGTCTTTTAACTGGACCTTAGCGTTAGGAAATTTTCAACCTAAGCTTTGGTCCAACATGTAACTTCTCATCCTCATCCTTAATATAATGACAAACTAATTGTGGAAGGTTGCCTATACCAATTAGCAGGGTCCTAAATTTAGAAGTCTTAACCTTGTCAAAGAATTTTGGGAAAAATTCTAGGTATGTAACTCTTGCTTGCGAATCAAAAGCTAAATTACATATGAAATCAAAGAACTCAGATGCTATCTTGGAGTCTTCATCTATCTTATTTTCATCGGCCCAGAAATGATGCTCACAAACAACAGTGTCAAAAATTGGGTTACCTAAAATTGATGCTGACTCACCATTCTCACTTGATAGCTCAATTGACTCTATATGATCAATTTCCCTAATTGATTCTAAAATTTGCTCCATTATTCTTTGATCATGCTCAGGCTAAGGTTCATGAGAAATTGCTAAAGATTGCTTAAATGTAGCCTTATTGAGCCAGGAATAATCAGGGTGATCCATCCAAGTAGAGATACACTCATACTATTGACTAGGAAAAGGTGAAGGTTACTCAAAACAAGAAGAATTAAGCCAAAAGTAATTATTAGGGTATTCCTCATATTCAGGGGTATAGGTTTCAAAATTGTCAAAATGATTTGTCCAGTTATTACCCCAATTAATCCTAACTTCAGGCTCATACCATTAGCTATCAAGCCAATGATACTTTAGCCTCTGCCTCTTCTTAATAACTCAAGTAAGCCACCAAAAGATGTCCCAACACACAAACAAACATGACAACAAAAACAAAACAAAGAAAGATAAAACAGATACATAATACAATAAAGAAAACAATGCAAACAACAAAACAAACTCTAGAGTAATTGACGCCGATATATCCCTAATATTATAATTCACTTCCCATGTAACGACACCAAAAACTTGATTGCTGGTTGGCCACATACAAAATTAGCTCAAATTAATATATCTTTCAATGCACAATTTAACAATTACTTCGACACTAACTCTTTGGCAAGCATACTGGTCGAATCAAATAATAAAGTGGAGTATATTTAAGACTCCAAGTATTGATGCCATGAAGAAGTTTATATGATGTAAATACTAGGTCAATCGGATTACAATTATCTAACAAACACTCAACTTTATGATTTGAGAAAATTAATAACTAAAATCTAATCCAAAAAGCCTAGAAAAACTGTAATCAATTGTAAAAGAGCTACAGATTGCTTTTCCTAAATTATTCATTTAAGATTTTGTGGTAGATGATTTAATTGATGGATCAATGATGCTTAATCTAGGATCTTCAGTAAATCAAGGCAGCGCTATGGTTAAGACACTAACTTATCTCTGTTAGTCCTATCCTGAAGTTTGGTTATGCTTCAAACTTAGGTAATAGGTTAAGGTTCAGGAAGTTTAGTCCTAAATCATCCTAACCCAAGACTTGCACGCTCATGATCAAACAATCTTTAGTTAGTTCATTGATTTCAACCACATTGTTTATTGACTTTTCTAATAACCTAGGAAGAGATTGTCGGATGCTAGATTATCTAATGGTAATATCCTAAGTGATCAATTCAAGACAAGCATTACGCATTCAATAAACAAAGATTAACTCACTAATCATGTATTAACAATTAACCTACACAATTAGTCATCAATAAATAATTTAAACATGCTAACTTAACTAAAATTAAACATTAAGCACAAAAATTAATCAAAGAACATAATAAATATAACTTAAGCAACAATACTTTGATTATTTCAAAATAATAACAATAATACATGAAATTATGAGTTTATAATGAACCAAATCACATTCCTAGATCGTTATCTATCTCTGACCTACGTGATTATAACTGCTGAAACTTCAAACAACCTGAAAATATCAAATTACAAAAGATTGAAAATAAAAACAACCTAAAAACTACTTTGATCTGAAAAACTACTAAAACTAATGTGTTTTACTCTAAATCTGGATGCTTAGAACATCTGGAGAGGCCCTTTATTTATAGGGATGGAGCAGTTGCAAGTAAAGGATAAGACAAGCCGCAATTGTTGAATAATGTGCTAGAAAACATGTCTACTATCCTTCAATGGTGGTCTACACCGATCTATAATGGCATCGTTATAGGATGAACAACCCGTTGTTAGTATACAATTTCTAACTTCTTTAATGATGGTTTATAATCCAACAATGGTGGGCTATGCAAGGTGTCGTTAATTTTATAGATTTGTGTCCTTCCTTGATTTTTTTGCACGTTTCTCCAATTATTAACATTAACCTACAAATTAAAAATTTCTAAACATTAATTAAATAATTAAGCACTAAAATAAGGGTAAATTGACATCAAATATCAACCAAAAACACTATGAATTTTCCCCCTAACAATATGAGCTCATTCTTCTCATTCGGCACCATCTTTATACCTCCTTTATTTTATATGACCTGTATAGGACTTACCTAAGAATTATAAGAAATTAGATAAATAACTCCTACATTAAGGAGTTTAATTACCTCTACCTTTATAACTTCCTTTATGTTCGGTTTGAATCGCATTTGTGGCTGCACATATGGCTTACTATCTTCTTCCATTAGAATCTTATGAGTGTAAAAGGAGGGGTTAATGCCTTTTATATTCTCACCTAAGAAAGCATACTCTTAAATGTTATAAGTTTCTTCGGCTCTAAAATTGTTGGCTTTTCTATGGTGACTTCAACCTCCTCTCGATGCTTTTATCAATTTCTTCAAGTTTTTGATCTTATGCTGCAAAATCACTCACTTAAAGGCACTCTTCTTTGACCTCTACTGAGGAACTCCCTTATTCACTTTCCTCTCCTTACTCTAAACAAGCTTCTAATAGATCTTGGTTTATAGTTTTCTACACAAATGAAGAAACTACATCACCCATAAAATCCATAAAGTAACAAGTATCGTCATTAGTAAGGGGATATCTTATGGAATTAGAATTTTAAACTTGACCTGTTTACCCTCAACCATTAGGATTAACTTCCTTGTTATTATAGCCTTAGCAAGAAAGGTCATCCTAAGATTAGATAGAGATCTATGTCCTCATCCATGTCTAAAATCGTAAAATCCATAGGAAAGATAAACTTATCAACATTAACTAACACATCTTCAATGATGCCACTAGGATATTTAACAGACTTATTGACTAGTTGTACACTTATGCGTATAGTTTTTAATTCCTCAAAACCTATCTTCTTAAACATTTTGTAAGGCATTAAATATATGCTAACACTTAAATCAACTAGAGCCCTATCAATATTCAAACTACCAATTAATCAATGGATAATGAAACTTCCTATATCTTTTATCTTCTTTGATAGCTTATTTTGCAAAATTGTAGAAAAATTTTCACTTAATGTAGCATTTAATAGTTCTTCCACTTCCTTTTGATTGATAAGATGTCCTTTAATAATTTTGCGTACTTGGGCATCTAGAAAAAATCTTCAATAAAAGGTAAGTTAATGTATAATTATTTGAAAAGTTAAAAAAATTTACAAAATTACGCATTCATTCACTCTTTCTTGAGTGATGTAGGGTGGAGTGGTCTCAACTTGAATTCTTTCATCAAATGTTTCCTATTGCCATTACCTTCTTCTCTTCCTTATTACTTTATTCTTCATTGCTAGTTAGTTATTCTCCTTAAGCTCATTAATTAGCTCCTTTCCATTTCCACGTGTCATAGCCTTTGACATTCTCCCTTATATTCACCTCGATGTTGCATGGCAAGTGCCCTTGAGGTCTTTTAGTGATTAGCTTGGCAAGATGTCCTATTTGGTTCTTTAGGTTGTGAATCCAAACCTCTTGATTCTTTTGAGCAGTCTTTAAACTCCAGAAGTGAGTTATGGATATAGAAATAAACTTTTTTCATTAATGCCTCTAAGCTCAGCTTCTTCTCTTACTATTGATGATATATGTGAAGAGGTTGTCTCCTGTAAACTTAAGTGTTCTAGGAGAAACTAAGATACTACTTCCATTCTAGATTGTAGGCATAATTATAAGGGTTTTTATTCCTTGAGTTATAGCCCATGAAGTCTATCTATTCTAGCTTAACAAAAGTATTCCATCCTAAATTGTAAATGTTATTGAAGGGGTTATTGTTCCTTAAGTTATGTCCCCTATAGTATGCTTATTCTAGCTTGAAAAAAGTGTTACCCACTTAGTTCTTTTGACTACCATGATTTTCCCACACTAATTATAAAGAATAACCTACATTGACTTGTTAGTTGCTCTCAAATTATCAATCTTCTTATTTACCAATTCCAACTAAGCTGTTAATGCAAAGAAAGCATCAACTTGATGTACTCTAATTGTTTTTACCTATTTGTTTTTATTAGATTGCCAATGATAATTGTTCCTAGCCATCTCCTTAATCAAATTTTGGGAACCTTATGGGTCTTGTTGTTTAGTGTACCACTAGCCACCGCATCTATCATTTACTTAGTCAGATTGTTTAAGCCCATTGTAAAATGATTGAACTTGCAACTAAGAGGATAGTTTATGATGTCAACGTCTGTTTAGAATATCTTAGTACTATTCCTATGTCTCATATAACTGGTCACCATCCATCTATGCAAAAGCAGACAATGACAGTCTAATTGTGTCATTGAAAGCCCTATTAATCTTAAAAGCATCATATATCTCTAAAAAATAGGCTATATGTACATTAGGGTCCCCATCAAACAATCCATCAAATTGCACTAACTATTGGACCAACAAGATGATGTTCATCTTAATCTTAAAATTGCTCATGTTAATATATGGCCTCATTATGCTCAATTATATCCCGTGGATTGATAGCTTGGCATAATTTGACATCAAATGAAGTATATTCTCTTATATGATCTTTACTAAATCTTATGGCTATACTCCTATTTCTTCCTCTTACTTGAACCTTTCTCTTTTTGCTTTACAAGCTCCTCTCTTGATCTCAGGTTCAGCTTTCACAAGGTTAAAAATGGTACTTTAGCCATAAAACATATAAACTACTTATAAAAATACAAAGAAATCAAGTACGAATACTGAATAAACTAAAAAACATAAAATTCATAAATTTAAAAATAAAAATAAAAATATTGTTAAAGTAATAACTCTAAGTTCTCCTAACATCACTAAAGAAATTCCTAGCAACAATGCCAAAAACTTAATATATATGTTATTTCTTAAAATAACTCACTTCTATACTACATAACTATAGGCAAGTGTATCTATCATTCTCATAGTACATCAGTGAGTTAAGTACGGTTCCCATTAAGATTTTTTTCAAGTACTATTCTAAATGTTGAATTATTAATCATCCTATAAGCATTGAATTATTAATTAACCTATCAATTAATTGATTTTGAAATTAAATATTAAAGCTAAATTAAACTAAAATAATAACTGATAATAAAATAGGAATGACTTAAGCTATTAAAGATTAAGACTATCCAACTGGGTTTAGTATTTAGACAGAATAATTCTGGACTCTTCTTATAGTAAGACAATTCACAAAGTTTAATTCAATTATCTATTGCCACAAAATCTAATCATGTAATTAGAAACATTGATAATTGTTTTAACAGTTTTCTTGAACTAAATATAACTTGATGATCCCCTATAAAAAAAAATCCTTAAGTGTCCTTATCTAAATAAAAAAAATAAATTGAATTCAAAGAAATAATGAATAAAACTAGGAGTGTTCAAAATTAAAGAAAGAAATGACTTATGAAAAAGATTCCAACCTCTTCTCCAAAACTTTTCACTTGTAGTACACTAATCTAATTTCCTTTTTTACCTTAAATTTCTTCCCAATGGATGCTTTTATCTTCAACCCTTGACTGTCAAAACCTTGATGTAAATCTTCAAAGAATTGAAAAGAACTTGCCAAAAGGAACTAAAAAATAACCCTTTTCTCAATAAATTTGCCTCCTTTTATTGTATATAAACTTTTTTTATTGGCTAGAGTGAACTATGGTTTCATTTTTGTATAAAATTAATGTATCTTTTGGAATTTAGACATTAATTATTAATTGCCTAATTCATTGTATTGAATTTAGTCTATAATATCATTAAATATTGTTCACTTTTTTGGACATGTCATTTTATTAACAAACTCTACATGATGTTAGTTTAATCTAATGCAACTAGACAATATGTTGTAGTGTAAATGATTTTAGTAGATCCATATCTAGAAGAAGCTACAGAAATTGCTACAATAGTTGTAAAACCTACTTTAGAATTTAATATAGATGTAATTGTAGAAGCTATAGAAGTAGCAGTTGATCCTTAAATAACACCTAAGAGGGTGGGTTGAATTAAGTAACACTAAATTTTTTTAGTCTTTACATGTAATTGAAATTCCCTTTAAAAACTTATATAGAAGTTTTTAAAAAATTTTAAAAACTATTCCAATAATATAAAATGTACTAAAATATAATTGAAAATTAAAAAGAGATAAGAAAGAAGGGCATAAACTAATTTATAATGGTTTGGTGTACAATCCACACCTACATCCACTCTCCAACACCTTGTTTGAAATTTTTACTATTACAAATCTCTTTTACAACTCCCTTTTTCAATAAGCTATAGGGTAGCCCTTAGAAAATTCCTTCTTCACAATCAACCAACCTAAAAAATACACTCTAAGGTCTTGTTTAGTTGGATTTTAATTTTTTGTTTTGTTCTAAACACATAAATCGGAAAAAAAAAAACACTAATACAGCAGAGAAATAAAACAAAACACAAAAAACTACAACACACAACCCAACTAAACATCCCCTAAGAATTCTTAGGTCACTCATAGTGTTTAACGGACTCTACAAAACTACTCAAAGACTAATGTAACACAAAACACATAAACTTCATAATACTCCAACAAACTTTACAAAACAACAATGAAAATACCTTAAATCACTTATAATTGAGTTTTACTACAATTAGATGCCTAACTCATACCCTTAGTGTACCAATTTATAGTGAAAATTTGGTCTGCTAGCTTTTTATAGCCATTAGGTGTTAAAAATTATTGATTTCATTTTATCTATTGATCTAATCATTATAGTTTAATTCTTGAAACCATTAGTCAACCAATACTTTACACTAGTCGACTAGTGCCTTCAACTGGTTGACCAATTAGAGTAAAAAGCACACTTTAGTCAACCATTCTCACTAAATCGTCAATCACCACTAATTGACAAATCTTATCCTAGATTAGTTTTTAAGACATTTTCACACATTCAAAGCACCCCAAAACTGATCCAAACTTTTTCCAAACCTTCTTTAACATACACACTCATAAAAATACTTCTACAAAAAAAAATTTATGTATCAAGAGGATCATTAATAACCATTCTCTATGTAATTTCTCTTGATTATGCAACTTATATGCAAATTCATTAATCATGAATGAAACATGCATGATTTGAGTCTTTTAAACACAATGAGAAGACTAAGAAAAGTTTGCAATAAAAATTACAATTAGAAACCTATTAAAATTGTATCTTGTTCTTTAACTTGAGCCTTTTTCTTTATTCTTCATAAACTCCATTTTATGTTTCAAAGATTCAAAATGCTTCTTCTAAATACATTATTAACATAATTATCTTTTCAAAATATCAAACACACTAAAATACGTTAGTAACAAAAAAATTTCATTATCAATATTAGCTTGAACTTTCCTTGGTTTAATAATCTCCTCTTTTTCACGATGACAATACCATGTGAAATTATAAAACCATAAAACCAAAATAAACACTAAAATTTCCAATATTACTTAAATTTACTTAATATCACTTAAAAATTTTCAAAACTACTCCCCCTTTTTATAACAATAAAAACAAACAAATAACGAATGTCATATGCAAAACATAATATCATCACACAATCGAAACTTACATATCCAAAACTTAAAATTATATATTCAAACTCACTGCAAAAACATAAAGGACATCAATATTATTAACTCCCCCAAAATTCATTAAAGGTTAACATTAAGAAATCATAAATTCATACATCACTCAATACATTCATTAAAATTATTAAATTTTAACAACTCCCTCTAAATTAATCAAAATTTAAGCTCCCCCTAAATTTATACATTATCACTTATTTAAAAATTCTAACTCCCCTTAAATAAAACACAATATCATATCCTACTCTCTTCCTTTTTAGAATAATCAAAAAGGCAAAAATAAGACTATAAGCAAGTAAGCATCAAAAACTTCAATTCAAAAATGAATAATAAGAAAGAGATAATATGAATTGAAGTTTCTAATAAGGAGAAGCAAATAACATAAAGAGAATGAAATGTAACACACATGACCATCCAAACGACATAAATTTTCAAAACATCAAATTATATTATCAAATCACTCTCTACACAAGAAAACTTTAAACTCTCCTAAACTAACTCTCAGATCAAAGTAGAGGAGGAAGATGAGAGTAGATCTCTTAAAACAATGTGGATATCTCCTAATATTTATTCGTCATAAGATCTTAAACTAAGATAATCTTCCCACGCAATTGACCAATCTCAAACTGAATATCAAAAGAATCTAAAGGAGGCCTAGAAATTAATCTAAAGAATATGTAAAGGACGTAGCCTCATCATTAATGGAATAAGGCATAGTATGACTTTGAGTAGGCTCATCATCCCACTAAGAAGGATAGGAGGAGGAAAGGATGGCTAGTGTCCCTGATGTTATTAAGTCATATAACCATTAATAACTTGATACCCCATATGAATTGAAGTAGATTGGTGGTAAGTTGTCGTGAACTCCTAAATAATAATTTTACCTAACTTACCTAAATGTGTATTAGGGTGAGCTAGGATCAATCCTATAGGGAGCTAGGATGCATTAAATCTATTATAATATTTGCCTAAAAGAAAAAGGGAAACAAAAACCCTTATATGCAAAGACATCAAAACTAAACACTAAAGATAATTAATGAAACAGAGACAATCAAATAAGAAATACGAAAGTTAGGTGAAAGATATATCACGAAATTTAGACTTATAATTAATCCTCGAAATAGATAACTTGCGATTGATCTAAGATGCTAGCCTATAGGTTCAAAAAGGCTCTCAACCCTCAGTTCCACTAATTTTTAGATAGGTCATATACGATAGAAAACATATCCCTAACCACAAAGTAACCTAGAATAAGCTCTCCAGATTTAACGACGCGATAGCATTAACAACTAGAGAAAGACTATCCTAAGCCATAATCTCGCAAGATAGGATTGTGTAACTTAAAAAATTAGAATTCTAGGCTAAGTTGATTAAGTTCACTATCAAATTCAATTAGCCTATTGTCACCTATGGAAATTACTAAGACTATTACATATCATAAATTCATTCCTAACAATAGAATTAGAAATTAAACCTAAGATAGCCAATCCTAAGAATTAATCTTTAATTCATGTCATTTATATGGAATTACAATTCAATCTATACCTAAATCACAATGCTTAATCAATTCCTAATCAATTCTCACAATTATTAAGCCAAAATTCCATTAATATATTCCAACCCAAAATTAAACTAACTAAACATAATTAAATTAAGCAAAACAAATATTAAATGAACA
>JAOXYD010229177.1:0-18139 GCA_028565735.1 Pinacopodium congolense
TATGTTTTACCAATAGATAAGTAACTTGATTTAAATCATTTCATGACCAAATTATTGTTTATCTTGAAGGTTATAATTTGAAAATTGAGAATTTTAGGTTAAGCTTCCTATACATTATGCCTAATACTTAAATAATGATGTATGACCAACCTTTATCTTAAGTGTTAGATATTAAGGTTAGTCTTAACCATAGCTATGCTTAGAATTAGAAAAGTGACCCTAAGACATGAGTTCCATTATATAATAAATTCACTTAGATCATTAAAAGCCAATTCCATAACCTATTTATCCTATTAGCAACCCCTTACCATTAACTAAGTTATTCTACATAAGTAGTTGATAGTTTTGATTTCATTTAACAATATTAGTTTTTAATTTCACTTCATCTTGAATCTCTAGATAATTATGATCTAAATTGGGCCTAGTACTTTCATATTAGCTAAACTCCCTATGGGAACGATACTTGGATCTAAAATACTCCATGTATTACTTGTGACTGGTGCACTTGCCATTAGTGTTGGTTTAATTTTAATTTGAGATAAATGTGTTTCAAAAATATTATTTGTGAGTTAAATTAAATCAACTAGCATCTATAGAAACCAACCAACACTTAATTGGATTTAGTTTTGTTATTTTTTTCAACAGTATTTTAGTAATTTAGTTAGGAAATCATTCATTCTTTGTTTAGCATTAAATTAGGGTAATTTTGAAGTAAATTGGAGCTTGAAAATTGAAATTCAGCTTATCTCTAGGAGTAACCCTTACACTTTAAACAACAGGGAGCCGCTCAATTAATTCACCATTTTAGTTTTCTGGGAGTCAAATGGTGGGAGTAAAGTAGCACTGTTATACTACTAAGTAGCTGTCGTTGTACTCCCAGTTAAGCTACAAATGGTACCATTTTTCTTTTCTTCTCCAGCTCTCTTCCCTCTCCTCTCCCGGTGATTTTTGTCTCCCATACTACAAATTCTTAGATTTCTCATTCAAATCTCCACCAAAATTAAGGCTTTTGGTATCAAAATCTCATAAATTCAAAGCTCTACACAATTTTCTCATCAATTTTTCCTCAAAACCTCAAAATATGCTCTAAATATTTTGAGGTTTTGTTGGATATTTCAATCCATGTTGTTAGGATTTGAATTCAAGAGTTTTTGGATTCAAATTTGGAAGGAAATTGATTAAAATTAGCTTAAAACAGACCATCAACGACACCCTGATAGGGTCACGTTGATAGAAGAATAAGGTGCCATTGTTCATAGTCTTAAAAAATAAGTAATGGCGCCACTGTATGAAAAAACAAGGCGCTATTACTAGACGTTTAGGGTATAAAAACCCAACATTTCTCCAGTTTTTCTTTCTGCCCCCTTTTGCCCTAAAACCTTCAAAATTTCATATCTTCCTCATTTGTTAACCAAATTGAGCGTTCTTCATGTCTATTTGTCACATTTTAAGTCCTCTACAACATTCTTGCATCAAATCACTCTAAAAAATAAACAGATTTTTTCAGAATTGGCTCTGACATATTCAAATCTTTTTCTCCATCAAGGTATTCTTTTTTAGTTTTCTCTTGATCTAGGCATCCATTTAATTGAAAATTGGTATCATTGTGTTCATAATTTCATAAGCTTTCCATTGATACCAATTTTGTAGTCTATCATTTTGATCAAAATTTTAGGAATTTTAAAATAAGTTAGGGATTTTTTAAAACATTTTTTGAAACTTTTTCTGATTTTAATTGAATTTTTTAACCTATTCAGGTGTATTTCTTACATAGTTTAGCATCCAATGGCACCACCAAGGAAAAATTTGGCATATGACCCTTCTCAGTTTACGAGTGTCGACAATTTCAACTAGTATCAATCACATTGACGCAACTTGTTCATCGAGGAATGTCCGATCCATCTAGATATCGAGGCTCAATTCGATCTTTATAAAGCCTTCAGGAGTCTCGGTTGGGAGATGGTTGTGACCTTTTCGGGTCCATTTTATCCAAACCTGGTTCACGAGTTTTATGCGAACATTGAAGACAAAGATGACTTCGAGATTATTGAGGTTCGCTTGATAGTACGAGATATCCCTATTCTTTTAACTTGTGCGTATGTTTCAACTTTATTGAGAGTGCCAGATGAGGGAGATATGTATGTGAAGACTACGGATCATTTGCATGGTGATTCAATTTCTACCGATCCATCATTTTTTGTGCTTGCTGCAAGGGAAGCCTTGGCCCGGACTAGAAACAGTAGGTGTTTTACCACCTCGAACTTAGGGGTTTGAGAGAGGAGATTTGTGGCCCTTATTAGCTTTAATGTTTGTCCTATAGCTAGTGGTTCGAATGGGGTAAGGGTGGTGGATGTGTATCTACTGTATAAGATGTTGCACTGCTTATGAGCTATTTCTGGTGTACTGCTATCCAGTTTCATCATTCTTGGTATGCAAGATGTGGTCAAGATAAAGAGGGCCACAAAGAATTTCAGTTTTCCTTGCTTGTTGACGAAGATATTTATTGATGCTAAAGTTACTTTGGAGTCAAAATAAGTTGTAGATCCTTTAACAAGGTAATCATCATTGCCGCTCTGTTGAAGAAATGGAGTTTCATTTTTAGACATGGGCGATGGATAAAGAAGGGAACTGAAGATGCTGCTGCCCCTGTGGCACTTGAGGCTAAAATGGGTAAGGCTTCATCCAACTCTACTCAGAGTATGCCTCGTCCGAGACGTTTTTCACCTGCTGCTGCCCCACCATCATTAGACGATCCCTAGATTGCAATGGTGTAATACATGATCAACATGGAGGGTCACCTCAGTTTTAAGCTCTATGAGTTTCATTTGGCTTTATTCTCTTAGATGACTCGTTAGTTTGATGGCCTTCAGCATTAGGTCAATGAGTTGACTACTCGAGTTAGGAGTTTAGAGGATTATCAGCATTCCAAGGATGCCAATGATTAGTTATTTTTCTTATTTGATTTCTTTTTTTAGTTGTTTTTTTTTTCAATTTTAGTTGTTTGATATTTCGTAATATAGGGTTCCCTTTCATAGTATCAATTTTTATTCTTTTTCAGATAAATTTAATGACTTTTGTTACTATTTCTTGCTCCTCGATGTACTGACTTTCCTATTTATATGAGTGGAGCTTCTTTTGACTATTTCTCTTTGTTCGTTTTCTTATACTTTCAGTTCCTGCACATTGATTCAAATACATCGATAGACCTTTAAGTATATATCATACAGGTGTATTTCTTTCCCTTCTCTCCTTCCTTGTGCTTTTCATTTCTTATTTTGAACATTGAGGACAATGTTTAATTTAAGTGTAGGGGAGGAATTTATCTATTTATCACTTGAGTTAAGCTTATTTGATAGTGATTTGATTTATCATCAATTTCATCGTAGTCGATAAATTTTGGAGAAATTATTTTTCGATTTTCATCCTTTTTATTATTCAAGCTTTCATTTGTATTTAATTATTTTTGCAATTTGAATTTTTATCTAATTTATTATTCATTCCATAATTTTGAAGGTAGATACCTAATGATTAGAAGGATATTACACATATAAAATGCAACTCTCTAAGTAATTTTCTGACTTCTTTTAAGACATTAACCTTATTCAAAGAAAAAGAACTAGAATTAACCCAATATATATATAATAATAAGAATGATTACTTAATTAGTTAAATAAGTAAGTAAAATTACTCCTCTGATTTCGAATCTTTTGTATGTTTATATAAAAAAAAGAAAAAGAAAAAGAAACAAAAGAAACAAAATAAAATATATTTATTTGAGATTTGAAATTATGAGTGGAACACAATATTCAGTTGAGTTACTGTGACATAGTTGAGTAACCAAGGCTTGTTCACGATAAAAAGTTCACCTTCGCATAAAAAGAATGAAGTGATCTCTCAATTATTCTGCCTAAGAATTTAATTAATTAAGTGATTTATTCAATTTCTTTTTAACTTTTGTTTTAGAGGATGTGGAAATATTGAAAAGATGATGCATTAAACTCAGTTGTTTGCTTTTTACATGTGGAATTGATATCTTGATTTAGGTTGACACTTGAAAAAGAATGAATTGAATTAAATGCATTTTCGAAGTGATATGAATTATTAATCTTATAACATTTCTATGTGTCAAAATTTTTAAAGGATCAAGAAAGCATTTTGAATTGTTTTCCTATATTTATATCCTATTATGAACTTGATGATGAATTAATTTGCTTGAGTACAAGCAAAAGCTTAAGTATGGGGGAATTATAAGGGATCAAATTGATAGAGTTTTAATGGTTAATTTGTTGAATTATGACCCTTAATTCAGTGCTTAATTGTTAAAGTGATGTCTTATTATGTTTAATTTATAGGATGGAGCTTAATGATGAAGATTGGAGAAAAATAATGAAGATATCCTCTTGATTCTGACTATTAACGGCCCCTGACAGGGTCACGTTACTAGAAGAATAGGGGGCTGTTAATGGGTGCTTCATTTGAGTAGTAACGACAACTTTTTAGGGTGTCGTTGCTCCTATAATTAACAATTTTAACTCCAAATCTTCCATATTTCAATTATTTGTGTGTTCCTAATTAATGCTAGTGTCTGTTAGCATATGGGGGAGATCTCTAGGCCTTAAAAACATCTAAAAACATACAAGAAACATGGGGAGATTAAAGAATTCAGATCTGCCATAGAGAGAGAGATTTCTTCTTCTCTCATTTTTCTAGCTTTTCCTTACTTCTAAACTTCAAGCACTTAGTTCTTCGAATTTGTGTATTGTTTATGAGTTTCTGAACATTGGAGCTTATTGTTAAGACTCATATCTAAGTCTAGGAATCATCCATGAGGGTTTCTAAACTCATATTATATCTTTTTTTTTCTATTTGTCAAATTAATCAAGGTCATTCTTTTTATGCTTATATCTTTGGATTTTCTTTATTTTTCTGCAAGATCTTGATGAATTAGAGCTTGACTGGAATTCAGAATCAAGTTGAGAGTTTAAGAAACATCTAGAAGTCTTTATGGGATTTGTTGTAACATCTAAAATTTATATTTATGCTCTAAATTTCAGTTATATAAAAGTATGTTATATAAACTACATATCTTGTATGCTTTGATGCAAATGTATGGCTAAGCATTCCTACTGCTATGAATTGATATTATGATGATTTGAAAGAGTTTTAAGGCATGTTAAAACATCTGTATTTTGCTTACTAAAGGTCTGAAAGAACCAATTCTAAGCTGGCCACTTAAGATTAGTGTTTAAGATAGTTTAAGCATGAAAAATCATCGTAAATTGTTTGAAAAATCAAGAAGCAACATGAATTAATCCTTACATGACCAAACCTAGATTTTTTTGTGAAAGTTGTAGTTCTGAGATTAATTTTCTAAAACTCACCTTCTTGAAATTAAAGCCCATTTACTTGATTTTAAAACATAACCAAACTTTGGATAAGATTAAAAGGAGAAAAAGCAAAGTTTTAAACATATAGCCTTCACCATGATTAGATTTCTAACCGGTTAACTGTCGGTTCAATAACTAGTGGTTACGGTTTAAAAATAGTAACCGTGATCAACGGTTCTAAACCATAACTAAAACTGTTATTAACAATTTCAGTTACGATTAAACTAATTTAAAGATTATAAACCGACGGTTCAACCGACAATATATTTATAGTTATAAACTGTCAATCAATTAATTAAAAATATATTTAAAAAATTAAACAAACTTTAATTTTATATTAAAAATTATTTTAAAAAATAATATATAAAAATATTTATTTATTTAATAGAAATATATCTTTATACATATAAAATAATAATAATAATTAATAAAAAAATTGTGAATTGTGGAGAAAATATGATATTTGAGAAAGAGAGAGAGAGAGAGAGAGAGAGAAAGCTTATAATTGCATGTGAAAAAAATGGAGTTGAAAGGTATTTATGGTTAAAGTTTATAAAAATAATAATAATAAATAAAAGAAAAAACCATTGGAGCTTGGCTCCAATGGTTGAGAGACCGTGGTGCAAAAGACAGTGGCACATCCATGGTCTTTTAAGACCGTTGGAGCCAACGATTGAAAATGGTTTTTTTTTACAAACTATAACTATAAATACCTTTCAACACAATTTCTTTTACATACAATTACAAGCTTTCCCTCTCTCTCTCTCTCTCTCAAAAATCATATTTCATCTACAATTCACAATTGTTTTTTTATTAATTATTATTATTATTACATCTATTATTTGTTATTATTATTGTCAACTCTATTACTACAAAAATGTCTTCTTCGAGAACAACCAGTAAGGGAAAATAAGTGGAGGAACAAGGTTCATATCAATCAAATTTTTCGCTCGACATCAATGATACACAATTTCCATCTATTAATGTGGAGGTTTGTGATGATGAAGAACATGGTAGTGTACATGAAAGTCAACAATCCAATCCTACACCAAAAGTACGAAAACTTCCGATAAAATTAGATATATTTGAGAAGCATTACAAAAAGGTTGCAACTAGTGAAGAAAAAATATTCAATGCAATCTGCAACTATTGTGGACATGGATTCAATTGGAAGAGTGGAGGAGGATATGACACTTTTCACAACCATTTGAACACCAAATATCCAACGGAGGTGGGCATCTTAAAATCTCAAACACAAATGATCGGATACGCGTCTCCTAATCCAACTTCTTTATTTCAATACAGTGATAATAAAAATTGTGAAGAATTAAAAAATTTAGTTTTAGTTGAACATCTTTCATTTAGTTTTGGTGAAAATTTAAATTTCGTAACTTATTGTCAAAATTTATTAAATCCTTCTGTAAAAAGAATCTCACCAACTACTTTAACACAAACAATTAAAAAACTTTATAAAAAATGCAAAGTTGCATTGCAAATTGTTTTTCATAATTTTAAAGGTCATGTTTCTTTATGTTGTGACATTTGGAGTGAGGGTCATGTTAATGGATGACCAAGATGCTATTCAAGGAGATAGAATTCAACCATTAACAACGGTCTCTCAAGGTGCTGTTGAAGGGAGGTAGGGTGTCGTTGAATGAGCAGTCAACAATTTCAATTCCAAATCTCCAAGATTACGGTTGTGTGTTTTGTGCCTATTGTCTCATTTTTATGTCCAACCGCCACTTTCCTTTTGTCCTATCCCCTCTAGGTCTTTTGTTTGATTAAAGCCCATGTATTCACATCTCTTTCATTTGTTTTAAGTGAATTGCGTTTTGTCCCTCCTTGTTGTCGTTTTATTTGACAACTTGGATTTCTAATTACCTTTTCTACAATAACTCTCCCTATGCATCTCCAATTAACATGAAATTTTGTATGAAGGTTCTTTACATGATTCTCTTACTCTCAATAAAATTTAAGATTAATCTAAGCTTTGAAAATGCTTCTAATGCATCATAAAATAACCTATACGAAATCTAGAGTTCAACCGAGCTTGTCTTGATCTTTTCTTTCTGAACCTTTCATGGCTTGTCATATGGCCTTGAAATTTGGTGTGGAACCTCATATAATGATGTTCTAGGTCCTCCAATTAGTTCCACACCAATTCTAGTTCTAAAGCTTTTCTCAAAACATGGACCTTTCAACTTGTATCCGTGCCTTAAGGTCAAATCTACATGTAAATGCAAAAGGAACACAAATTAAGCATTTAAATAACAAACTAAGGATGAAATGGCATTGTAACGTATATAGAAATACTATAAAATTCATCCCTATCAATTTAAGAATTGATGTGAATAAGTGATTATATAACATTTCAATGAGTCATTATTTTTTAAAGATGAAGAAGACATTTTCAATAATGATGTTATTAATCTTGGATTCATTTTCCTATAATTATATACTAATTTGATAAAGTTATATAATTGGTTTGCCTAAGGACAAGCAAAAATTTAAGTGTGGAGGAGTTTTTAAGGGGTAATTTTATAGTATTTTTTGTTATTATTTGATGTTAATTTACCCTTATTTTAGTGTTTAAATGTTTAATTTATATGTTATTATTTTTACTTTGTAAGAGAGAACTTAAAGCTGGAGATTGGAGTAAAAAGATGGTTTGTCAAAAAGTCAACCATCAATGGTACCTTACCAGAGTCATGTTAATGGATGAACAAGGTATTGTTTAAGGAGACAAAATTCGACCATTAACGGTGGTCTCTCAGGGTTTCGTTGAAGGGATGCAGGGTGTTGTTGAATGATCAGTCAACAATTTCAATTCCAAATCTCCACGATTGCGGTTGTGACGTGTCTCTAACTTATCTCCTTTGGCAGCTAGCACAAGTAGAAGTCCAGAGAGTCTGAATAAAACAAGAAAAACAACAATAACATGAAATTAGACAAATCAGATCTAACCTTAATTAGAGAAGCTCTTACTTCTCTCTTAGTTTTTCTTAGATGTTTTAGGATTTAAACACTTGTAATTCGAGTTTTAGATTGGTTTTTGAGTTGATTTTTATTGGAGATTGAAGCTGAGACATATATCTGAGTTTCTAAATCATCATAGGAGGTTTCTTAACTCAGATTATTACTTTATTTCCTCTACATTTCGAATTAATCAATGTTCATGTTCTTATGCTTATATTTTTAAAGGTTATTTGATTTTCTTGTAAGATCTTATGGAATTTGAATCTGTGTTGATGTCTAGATTATGTTGAGAAGTTCAAGACTTGTCTAGAAGCTTTCTAAACATGTTTTTGTAACCTCTAAACTATATATTTCAGCTTATATTTTTGGATCTATCAAACTATGTCGCTTAACATGCATGTTTTCTATAGTTTGATGATCATGTGTGGCTAAATCCATTTTTCAACTTAGGATTGGTGTTTTAATATTTTAGGAGAGCTTAAAGACATGTAATAAGGTCTTATTTTATTTATTTAAGGTCTTAAATTTCTGATTTTAGACTTATCACCTAAGGTTAGAGTGAAAGACAATCTAGGATCCCATAAATCTACTTAGATTATTGGAAAAATCAATAAGCAACACAAATCAATCAATGAATGACCAAACTTTGATTACTTGTGAGAGTTAGAGTTCTGAGATTGTAAATCTAGAAGTCACCTTCTTGAAATTAAATCCTATTCGCTAGATTTAAAGCATAACCAAACTTTAAAATAAGTTTAATGGAGAAAGGGTATAAGTCTTAACCGTAGCTTTGTCTTGAATTCGTGAAGGAACTCTAATCCAACCTTTAAATTTGTTTAAAGCTCAATTAATTCATTAATCACCTAATCCTTAGCTAGATTCCATAAGTTAATAATTTTCAATCATTTAGAAATCATTTTATAACTCAAAATTGCAACGTTTGAAGCATAATATGATAGTTTAGTATTTTTTCATATTTTTAATCAATTAATTTGGAATTCTCTAAATAATTATAATCCGATAAACCTAGTACTTGCATCATATAAACTTTTTGGTGGGATCAATACTTTGAGTCTTAAATATACCATACTTTATTACTTGATTCGACCGGTATGCTTGTCAAAAAGTTAGTCTCGAAATAATTGTTAAATTATGTTTTAAAAGATAGATTAATTTGACCTAATTTTATATGTGGTCAACCGCAATCAAATTGGCATTTTAATGATTTAAGAAAGCTTAAATACACATTTAAAGGTCTAATTTTGGTTTATTGAAGGTCTTAATGTCCTGATTTTAATGTCGACACTTAAGATTGGAGTGATAAACAATCTAAGACTTAAGAAATCAACTTAGGTTATTAGAAAAATCAATAAACAAAATAAATTAATCAATGAATGACTAAAGTTTGATTATTTTTCAGAGTTAGAGTTCTGAGATTGTAGATCCAAAAGTTGCCTTCTTGTTTTTAAAGCCTTTTAACTTAATTTAATACATGACCAAACCTTAAATTAAGCTTAATAAAGAGAAGGTATAAGTCTTCATCATAACGTTGTCTTGAAATTGTGAAGGAACTCTAACTCAACCCTTGAAATTATTTAAAACTTGATTAAATCATTAATGATCTAATCCTTAGCTATTTTTCACAATTTGATAATTTTCAGTAATTTATAAATCATTTTTAAAATCAAAATTGCAAGGTTTGAAGCAAGCTAGGATAAGCTAGAAATTTTCACCTTTTCAATCATTTATTCGGAATTTCCTAGATAATTGTAATCCAATTAACTTAGTAATTATCCCTTTTTCCATGTGGGACCGATACTTTTGGGCTTAATTATACTCCATTATATTATTTATTTAACATGTGCACTTGCCTTTTTCACATTGGTTTTCAAAGTAAAATCATTTAAAAGTATTCTAATTTTCTTAATTCACAAAACCAACGCAACAAAACCACAAGGAGTTAGGATGCAATTGCTATTTTGAATGATGCAAACAAAATAAAAACAAAAACACCTAATCTAATAAGAACTAAACAAGCTAAGACATAGGGAATATAACTAAAAAGGTAAACATGATACAAGAATGTGACAAAACTAATAACAATATCAAAGAAATGAATTAAAAGTATCATCAAGATTTTGAGGTAATTACAGATCCTTTAATCTAAATAAATGGTTCTTTAGCTAAGATGTTAGCTTATGGATATGAACAAAATCTAAAATCCTTAATTCTATAAAGTAGGTAAATTTAACAAGCTTTAGAAATATCCTTAACTTCACTATAACCTCGAGTAGGCTCTCTAAGTTTAATATCGAAGAAGCATTGGGCAATAAAGAATGACAAAATTAGGCCACTAGCACACAAGCCTAGAAATTGTAACATAAAGGATTGGAATTAGACAAATTGGTTAATTTTTCTACAAATCTAACTGGTCTATTGTCACTTTCAGAAATCGATAATAACTATGACATATCAAGAAGTTAATCCAAGCATTCGAATTAGGAATTATCAAAAGGGTGATCAAGCCTAGAAATAACTCCTAATTCTTGACATTAAACCAAAGTTCGAAACCAACCTAAGTCAAAAAGCAACAATTTAATAAAAGCTAAATTTCATTCTTACAAATAATTGCCCATCATCCCTTTTAGACCTTCACACCATTAGGAAAGTAGCCATACATACTTAAATTAATCAAAATAGAAATTAAATAAACATAACACATACTTAATTAAATGAATTCAAGGCTAGAAAATTTAAGGCAAGTGATTAAAACTTAAGATTCAATAATAAGTCTAATAAAAAATTGGGGTTCTTGTACTAATAATTAATTTAATGTAACCCAACACATAAAACCCAAGTTAAACACACATTAAACAAAAATCTAGCACATGAAAGTAGGATGAAAACTTAAATTAAATAATGTAGAAAATAAGAAAATGCATAACCATCAACCATAAAACATAACCTAACCAAAAACATCATAAACTAAAGGAAAATAAGGTGTTAATCCACTACACAACTAGCAATGAATAAATACAAAACTAAATCAACAAGAACCCATGCTTAAACAACTAAAATAAAGGCTAAAAATTGAAATGAAAGCCATCTATTCATATATAATCAAAATTCCTTACAATATTCAAGAGTTTCAACTACAAAACCCATTGAACATTCAAATATTCAATCTAAACACAAGAGATATGGAAATACGAAAATATATTAATAAAATCATCCATCAACTAAAAATAAAGTGCAATGATACCTAAAAAACTAAACTAAAGAGATAAAAAAAACACAAAAGAAATCCAAAAGAAAACCCTAAGGACATCAATGTTTTTAAGAGAAAATATGTAAAACTTGTATAGAAAGATTTCTTGCTACTTCTCTACTCACTGGGAGGGTTTATATACCCTTTATAATTAGGGTAAACTTAAAGATTGTGAAAAGACCACTTTGTCCTTATTTTGTTCATTTACAACAAGCTAAAAGGTGGTTAATAGGGAGTACAATGACGTCATTGAATTATAAATCACCCACCGTCTAAGTCTCTAGAAACTGAACTAAAAAGCTAGTGTTCTTGACTTAAACAACGCCATTTAACAACTATAGTACCTACCATTTAAGTCTTATGCTGATAGCTCCTACTCCAATTTTGCTATAAATCCTCCCAAAACTTTGCTTTTTCATCTAAAACATGTGTCAACACCTCCAATTTGTTATCCAATAGAATATGACACAATTTGAGTACTTTTATATCAAGAATATAGATGAATTCAATTGATTTCACCTACTGAAACTTAACAAAATTCATCCCTATTAGTTTTATAAGAATAGATCTAATAAGGTTTTTTAAGACAGAGAGGATTATGAGTTTACAATATTGTAAGTTTTAACTCAATAGGGAGACTTGAGTGATTAGGTCTTATTATTTCAAGAAGAGCAATCATGGACCTAATTAAATTGGCTTATGCTCAAGGCATAACATTCTTCTAACATAAAATCTATTATCTTGAAGTTAATTTAATACTTAGAATTAATACTAATGGAGTGAATAATAATAGTATTCTACTACATTTTCATTGGGAATCAAACAACTCTTTCATATCAAAATTGGAATATATTGGTCCCTACATGACACTTAAGAGGGAGGTGTATTAGGTTACATTAAATTTTTTAGAGTCTTTATACCTAATTGAAAATTGCTTCTAAAATTATATGGAAGTTAAAAAAAAGTTTAACAAATAATTTATATTAATAACATAAAATGTAATAAAATAAAGTTGAAAGTTAAAGGAGATAGGTAAAGAAGTGTCCAAATTGATTTATAGTAGTTCAATGTCAAATCCCACACCTATATTCATTCTTTAACACCTTAATGGAAACTTTTACTTTTACAACTCCCTTTTCTAATAGGTTCTATAATAACCCTTAAGAAATCTTTCTTCACAGTCAACCCAACCTAAAATTACACTTTAAAAGCTATTTTTTAACTTACTTAAGTGTTTCAAGAGCTCTCAAAATATCAAATGGTGTATGCAAATATAATTACATAACAGCTTTATAAAAACACCAGCAAAACTCTCAAAAGAACCCTTAAAACACTTCAATTCACTTGCTAATATGTTTCTTTACACTTGGATGCATAACACGCATCCCAATGCACCTATTTATAGTGAAATTTTGGCCAAGTAGCCATTTATAAATGTTGAGCATCGTTAAAAAATCATTTATTTCATTTTTATCTGTTGCAACTAACTATTAATGTCTAATTCTTGAAACCACTAGTTGACCAATGCCTTACATTAGTTGACCAGCCAATATAAACATTAGTCGACTAGCTTCATAAACTAGTCAACCAGTCCTATATCAGACTAGTTGTTAACACAACTTTAAATATTTTCACACATTCAAAACATCCCAAAACTATTCTCAACTTTTTCAAAACCTCCTTTAACACAAATGCACATCAAAATGCTTTCCTAAAAATATTTTTATGAATCAAAATGATTATTTAAAACTGTTTCTCACACAATTTCTCTTGATTATGCAACCAATATGCATAAACACTAATCATGAAAGCAACATGCATAATTTTAACCCTTTAAGCATAATAAGTAGACCAAGATAAGTTTATAACAAAAATTCTAATATAACCTATTCAAAATTCTAAATTGGTCTTCAATATAAGCCTTTTTCTTTTTTTTATAAGCTCTATTTTATACTCTAAAACTCCAAAATATATCTTTTAAACACCTTTTCAACACACCTATCTTCTCAAAAAAATAAAATATATTAAAATAAATTAGTATCAAGATTGTTTTATCATCATCAAAATTAGGTGGAACTTCCCTTGGTTCAACAATCTCTCCTTTTTACTAATAACAAATTCATGTAATATTATAAAACCATGAAATCGAAATAAACATCAAGCTTTCCAATCCCACTTAAATTTAATTAATATAACTTACAAATTATTCAAGACTCTGTTCTTTTATATAATAACAAAAGCAACAAATCAACCATATTAATATTCAAAAACAAAATATCACTACATACATAATACATATCCAAAACTCTTAATTTCATATTTAAAACTCATCCAAAACTCAAAACTCATGATAAACATTCAAATTATCATATTTCAATAGGTCTTCCTAAATTAATCGAAATTTAATCTCCCTTTCAATTCATTCATTATAACTTATTTAAAATTTAAACTCCCTATAAATAAAAAATAATATCACATCCTACTCTTCCCTTTTTTAAAAACATCAAAAATAAAACAATCAAATCTCCAACTAAATTACCATCTATCATGCCTAACTCTCTTCTAATATTTCCAAACATATCCTCATTCAATGTTTTAATAAAAATATTAGCTAATTAATGCATTTTATCAATAAATTCCAATTCGATATCAACATTTTGCACATAAACTCTAATAAAATAGTAATGAATTTCTATATTTTTTGTCCTAGAACAATGAAAATGATGTTTAATTAAACAAATGGCATAATTATTGCACATCTAATAGGTATCTTATTAAGTTCATCACCATAATTCCTACATTGTTCCTTAGGCCCTAAATTTTGTGTACAAAAACTATTTGTGGCTACATACTCAGCTTTTGTCATTTATAAGGCTACTCAATTTTATTTCTTATTTAACTATGAAACTAATGTACTTCCTAAAAATTGACATATTCCAAATGTACTCTTCCTAACTAAAAAATTACACACATAGTCTGCATTCAAATGTCCAACCAATTTTGAAATTTTGTTCAAAAATACAAAAGTACTAAATGTATTGTAATATATAAATACTTAAGGATGTGTTTAAAGACTCATAAGATTCCTTAGGGCACGTTAAACATATACTAAATATGATGATCAACTGGTTGACCCCTAACTGGTCAATCAATGTATATAATACTAGTTTACCATTGTATTAAAAACATAAAGTTTTATGTATATGTTACAAAAACAACCTTGTACCTCCCTTTATGTATATCACTAATTTTAATTTTATTTTATTCCCTCACTTATTTGAACAATATTTCTTGGTAATTATCTTTATGATCTTGGAAATATCTTTGATGTCCATAGACCTACAAAGCAAAATTTAATGAGTTTTTAGTACCTACACTAACTTAGGTCCTCAGGAGTTACTTACATTACTATCATTCCGACTTTGTAATTTATCTTAACAAAACCTTTCGACGTATCCATAATATCCATATGGTTATATGTATATCTATATCCCTTCTTAGGTCTTGATTCATTAAAACTCCTTATATAGTAATTTTGCTCATATGGGTAATATTGTGTACTAGCATTTTATATACTCTGTATTGCATTTTTTTTATCTTGTTTTTAGTCCATACCTGTATTTATAATGGTTCCTTCTAGCTTGTATCTTAATTATGATGCTTTTTATTCATATGCATAAGTTCATCTTCTAGGTTCTTCCCTTTTACAAAGGTAGTCTTACTAGTAGATGGTATATGCTCACTAATGTATCCTAGACCATATCGATCATCTACAACCATTTGTGCTCCTAACATTAATTCTAATTCTCCATTCCCTCTAGTGATTTAAACAATGATTCTTTAAGGGATTCTAACTTTTTTTAAAAAAATACATTTTCTTTTACTAATTTTTGCCTATCATTCTCATCTATATTCGTTGATTCTAAATCATGCCTTATTTTTTCATTTTTCAAGTTTGCATACTTCTAGTAACTTCAAGGTGTAATTACACTTAGTTAACAATTTCTTATTTTTCTTAATTAATACTTCTAATTAATCAACTAGTTCTTTTTAGGTAAATTTTATATCACTATCATTGTCGAGGTAAAGCAAGATGGTATCTCAATGTTTTCCATGATGCATATATATGCCATTTCATCTTCACTTTTGAACTCATTTGAATCATCCCATATGGTGGCTTTTAAAGCCTTATTCTTGTTTCCTTCTCCTTTTCTTCACTTTCTCTAAAGAGTGGGCATTCTGATCTTAGATGACCTATTTCCCTATATTAAAAATATGTAATGTTAGTTAATTTATTTCTTATATGATACATACCTTTGTTGGAGTCATTTCTTCTCTTAGATAACTTCTTCTTTAATAACTTTTGAAAACTCCTTGCAAGTAAAACTATGTCCTCGTTATCCCTGCCACTTGTCAAGGCTTCATTATCATTATAAACTTCCCTTTATACCTTAAATATCATGTTCTTTTTCATTTAGAATTTCTCCTCTTCTTGTATCTCCTTGTAGCCTTATTTCATAGATCAAGCGGGATCCAATTAGTTCTTCAAAAGGGAGGATATTTAAGTCTTTAGCTTCTTTTATGGCCACCACTTTTACTTCTCATGTCTTTAGTAAGGATCTAAGTATCTTAAAAATTCAATATTAGTATAGGTCTTACTTAGAGATTTAAGAATATTTATAATATTGATGATTCTAGCATACATAGAGGATATACTTTCTTCATTCATTACATAGTAGAGTTTATATTAATGTGTCAATGTGCTAAACTTACTCTCTTTAACTTAATTAGTTCCTTCATTGGTTACCTCTAAGATATGCCAAATTTTATAAGTGGTTTCACACATTAATATCCTATTAAAATCATTTCTAGTTAAGGCACAAAATAGAATGTGTACAACCTTATCATTGCTTAGGAAAACTAGTCTCTTGTCATTACTATTTCATTCCTCCTTTGTTTTATCCAACCTTTTATCTCCTACTAACATTTTGACTCTCAAAGTTAATGGATCGAACTAGTGTGTTTGTGTGTGTCATTTTATAATTTTTACTCACTAATTCATTAGAATAATAGCCTTCGTGAGATCTAACTTTAATATCACTTTTTAATCCTTATATGGCACCTAAGAAAGGGGTGAATTAAGTGGCACTAAATTTTTCTAAATTCTTATACTATTTAAAATCCCTCTAAAATTATGCAGAAATTAAAACAAATTTAAACCCAAAAATTTATAACAATAATATAAAATTTAATAAAATAAAATTGAAAATTAATTGAGATAGGGAAAGAATGGCACAAATTGATTTGTGTTGATTCGGTATAACCCCACACTTACATCAACTCTCCAATACTTTATTGGAAATTTTCACCATCACTAATCACTTTTACAACTCCCTTTTTCTAATAGACTCTAAGGTAACCATTAGAAAATCTTTCTTCCTAATTAACCAACTAAGAATACACTTTAAAAGCTCTTTCTTAATTCACTCAAGTGTTTAAGGGCTCTCAAAATACCAAATGATGTGAAAAAATAAAAATACAAAATAACTTCGTAAAAACACCACTAGCTCTTAAAAGAATACTCAAAACACTTTAATTCACTTGCTAATGTGTTTCTTCACACTTGGATGCATAATACATACCCAGTGCACCTATTTATAGTGAAAATTCAACCAACTAGGCATTTATAGTTTTTAGGTGTTATTAAAAATTATTTATTTTATTTTCATTTGTTGAAATTAACTATTTATGTCTTATTCCCAAAACCACTGGTCAGCCAATCCCTTATACTAATGAACCAATTAGTTAAGTCAACAAGTCGACTACTTAGTTTCAAACATGTACATCAATCGACTAATCTCACATACTAATCGACCAACAATAACTACTGATCGACCAATCTTATGCCAAACTAGCTTTTAATACAACTTAAAAAATTTCCACACATTCAAAGCACCTTAAAACTAATCTTATATTTTTTAAAACCTCCTTTAACACACACACACACACACGCGAGCGCGCGCGCGTGCTACTTTCCTAAAAATATTTTTTTGTATTGATAAGTCTGTCGTAGACTACCAAATAATAAATTTACCCAACTAACCTAACAAAGTAGCTAAGGTGAGTTAGGGTCAATCCCACAAGGAGCTAGGGTATGCTAAAGCTATTATAATGCTGCATAAAAAGGAAAAACAAAAACCCCTAGATGTAAAGATATTAAAACTAAACATTAAAGACCATTAACGAAACAAAACAAATAAACGATAAAAAAATAACAAATACGACAAGCTGGGTAGAAGATACATCTTGGATTCTAGACTTATAATTGATTCTCGAAATAGATAAGTGTTGCGTTGGTTAGGTGACTTAAAATTTTACGGCTGTTCAAATTGATTTTTAGTTTTGAAACCAACGTACTTTGAAGGCAAGTTCACCTATCGCAAAAGTAATAAAGAGGAGTAAATTTTAAAACTCCGAGTGTCGATCCCATAGGGAAAAAGATTGCTTA